>CATKHJ010711470.1:0-11948 GCA_949750685.1 Vernicia montana
AGTTACATCATAATTCCACAATTATATAATTTTTGCAGGAATGCACTTATAAAATTAAATATCCCACAATTTTTTATAGTAATACACTTTTATTATTTACCTAGTAGTTCCTTATATTATACTAATTATGTATGTATGTATGTATAGTTTATGAACTTGAATAATTAATTATTGAATTAAAAGATAATACATGTATTTAAATTATTCCATCCGATTCAAAATATTTATCATTTTAGATATTTTTTTTGTTCTAAAATATATGTCGTTTTAGTATTTCAATAAGGCATTTATTATTTTTTTTCAATTTTACTTTTTCATTATTTATTCAGTAAATATTTGTATTAATTGCTTTTATTTTTCCACATCAAAATAAAAAAATAATATTTTAGTTTTTTTACTTTTAAATTATGACAATTTAATAATTTTTTAATATGTATACCGAAATTTTAAACGAAAGATATTTTGAAACAATGAGAGTATAAAAAAATTTGGATAAAACTAAATAAGAGAAATTATAAAAAAAAAATTAAATCAAACTAAATTAAAGACATAATAGAAAATCTAAAAACAAAAATTAAATCAAACTAATAAAAGACACTAATAGAAAATTAAATCAAGCAAATTAAGATTTGATTAGACAAATGGATCAAAAAAACTGCCAACCCTATTTAATTATTCCTCTCTATTAATCTAATTTTTGCTTTCAATTGGACGGCTATTATATATGTCAGAGGGACCTCTGAATGAAGACCCCAAAAGGATACGAGTCGGTGACACGTGTAATTATCTGGAATTTTCTAGAATTCTAGATGCTTGGCGCATCGTCCTTGTGTGTGCCTTATTCTGGCGACGAAGAAGCCTCATGAACTCGAATATTTACAAGTCAAATAATACAAAAGTTATATTATAACATAATATAACCGAAAAAGTTATTATTAGTTGATATTATGATTATCTCAACCGCCTTTCTTGAAGCATACATTGACATGACTAAGCAGCAACCTTAGCCCCTTTGGAAGTTTTGCTATTGCAATTTCAACGATGATTTTAGGATTTCCAATACCCAATTGTCCGAAAATCCTCATAGAAAAAATTAAAATTGCTTATACATATACATATATTACATTTTTTTTTATTAATTTTTATTAAATTTAAATATTATCAGTTTTTTTTTATTGACAAAATAAAAAGTCTAAAAACAAAACGAAATTAAACACAACACTAATAAATCATAGCAATACCTTTTAAATATTACTTTTTGATTATTTTGAATATTAATATAGAAAATATAAATGGATCAAATTTATTATATAATATATGAAACAATTTAAAAAATAAGAATAAGATATTTATGTATTAGTCTTATATATTTTAATTGGAACCTTCATAAAGAAAAATGATATTGAAAAAAAAAATTGATGAGGTGGTTTTATATAAATTTAATTTTTAATGAGATGATTTTATATAAATTTAATAAATTTTTAATAGAGTTATTGCTCGACACAATAAAATTTTATAGACAATTCTTAAACTCAAGCTTTTATTATTTATATAGATTTATACTATTTAATATAATTATTATTTAATAACAGAAATCTTATATACTTAGCTATTGTTTATGAAGAGTTTTGGTGAAATCAGATACTTTATTAATTGATACACATACAATATATATACTGATAATGTAACCCTAGTTGACCTATACAATAGGAAACTAAATCAACTAGGAAGAAAATATATAAATATATTAGTACAGATAAATAAGGAAACAAGCAATACATAGAATGAGCTATGATTGTGCTCTATCATGCCCCAGCAAGCGCAAGGGTCCTGGTAGGACGCTAAGCTTGGTTCAATAAAGTTGGAACAACTTGCGAGCAAGAGGCTTAGTCAGAAAGTCAGCAAGTTGATTAGCTGTGTGAACATGGGCAATACGTAGCAACTGATGAGCAACTTGATCATGTACAAAATGAAAGTCAAGAGCAATATGTTTCATACGTTTGTGAAGTATTGGATTCGAACACACATATGTAGCTCACAATAAATTGTTGGAGGAGATGGAAGAGTGACACCAAGTTCAATCAATAGATTGGTGAGCCAATTTACTTTAGCAGTGGAAGCAACTATAGCCCGATATTTAGCTTTTGTGGAGGATCGAACAATGGTTGATTTTTTTTTGGAACTCTAATTGATAGGATTGGAGCCAAGAAAAACAACATAAGCAGATGTGGAGTGACGAGTATCAGCATCACTAGCCCAATTAGCGTTTGCAAAAACATGGAGAGAGAGAGATTATTTAGCAGAGATAAATATCCCATAATGAGCAGTGCCTTTCAAGTAGCGGAGGACTCATTTTACTGCATTATAATGAGTAGAAGAAAGACGATGCATAAATTGAGCCAATTTATTGACAACAAATGTAACATTAGGCTGTGTAAGAGAGAGGTACTGAAGAGAGCCAAGGGCTTGTCCGCATTCAATTTGATCATAACTTGGAGAACCATCATCAAGTTTGAGAGTTTTAGTAGACGATAAGGGAGTACTAACTTCTTTGGCTTCATGCATATTGCTTTTTTGGAGAAGGTCGTGAATATACTTCTTTTGAGACATGAAGAGACCAACTAAAGTGGGAATTGTTTCAACACCTAAGAAAAAACTCAAATTACCAAGGTCTTTTAAAGAGAATCGACTAGAGAGCTGAGAAGTGAAGTGATGAAGTGTGGTAGACTGATTAGCAAAGAGAATTATATCATCCACGTAAACAAGTAAAAACATTGTGTAATGTCCAGAGTTATATATGAAAAGAGATGTGTCATTCTTGGAGTTAACAAACCCGTTAGCAAGCAGGAACGAAACAAGTTCTTTGTACCATGCATGAGGAGCTTAGCGAAGGCCATAGATTGCTTTGTGAAGCTTATAGACATGAGTTGGATATCGAGAATCAACGAACCTCTGTGGTTGCTACATAAAAACACAATCAGAGAGAGTTCCTTGCAAGAGGGCATTATTAACATCAAATTGTTTTAAGGTCCATCCACGAGTAACAACAAGTGTAAGAACAAGGCGAATGGTGGTTGGTCTAACCACAAGACTGAAGGTCTTAATAAAGTCAACACCAGGACGTTGTTAAAAACCTTTAGCAATAATGCGAGCCTTGTAGCGATTAATGGAACCATCTGGGTTTCTCTTGATTCAATAGACCCATTTACATCCGACAATGTTTTGTGTAGGGAAGGAGGACACTAAGAACCAAGTTTTATTTTTTTAAAGAGCGAGAAATGCTTCTTTCATTTCATCACACCAATGAGAGGATTTACTAGCCTATTTAAATGAGGTGGGTTCAGTTTGAGATGAAAAAGGCAAGGTAGCGGTACGGAGAGATAAGGGAATTTTGGGTTTATAGATGTTATTTTGAGCACGAGTAACCATGTGAGGTGAGGGTGTTGATTGTAAGGATGAGGGCAATTCTGGTGTAATTTGTGATACAGTGTGGGTGGTATTATTTGTGGGTATGTGAGATGGAGCTACTGTGTTCAAGGAAGGAGAATAATTACTTACCTTTGTTGGAGAAGAACAAGGGACAGCCTGATGAGTAGGTGAAGTAGGTTCATCTCTGTGAGTGGAAGAGGATGTGTGAGGGAGTGAAGATTGTGATGGATTTGTAGTAGAAGGAGAAGAGAAAGATAACATATGTGGAGTGGAAGAAGGATATGAAGGAGTTGAGTCACATATGAGGTCTAGAATTTGAGATTGAGATTTACCTGAAAATATGGAGAGAGTGTGACAGAATGATTTATCTGAGATACTCATGTCAGAGGGAGTTATATCAGAGGGAAATTGGAGTTTATAAGGAAAGATTTTTTCAAATAAAACAACATGTCTTGAGATAAAAATACAATTGAATTTCCCATCAAAGCATATGAAAAAGTGATGGGGAAGAGAAAAGCCAAGGTAAACACAAGGTCTTGACCGTGGTTCGAGTTTATGATTTGTGTAAAGACGAAGCCAAGGGTAATACAAACAACCAAAGACTTGAAGAGAGGTATAATTGGGTTTGTGACCAAAAAGTTTGTTGTAAGGTGTATTGTTGTTAAGAACAGGTGTTGGCCTACGATTTATCAAGTAAACTGCATTTTGGAAGGCATAGGACTAAAAACAAAGAGGTATAGCAGCATTATGAAGAAATGTGAGATCAGTTTCGACTATATGGCGGTGCTTATGTTCAGCTGACCCAACATGTTTAGGTGTGTAGGGAAGAGAGGTGAGATATTGTATACCATGACGAGCTAGAAAGTGAGAGAGAGTTGTATACTCACCACCACCATCAATATAAACTATTTTAATTTGAGTATGAAAGTATTTTTCAATGAGCTTTTTAAATTTCTCAAAGACAACAATCACTTCAGATTTTAATTTGAGAGGATAAAACCAGGTGTTCTTTGTAAAATAGTCAATAAAAATAACATAATAATGAAAATTTCCAAAGAAGGTAACAGGGGCTGGACCCCAAACATCTAAGTAAATAACTTGAAAAGGTTTATCACAAACAACAAATGAAATTTTGAAAGGCAACTTATGACTTTTATTACAAAGATAAGAATCACACACTTGAGAAACATTAGACTGATATGAAACAAGAATATTATTACTAGCTAGGATTTTCTTTTGAACTGAGTGAGACGGGTGACCAAGACGCTGATGCCATAATATAGAGGAGAGAGCAATGAAGGCAGAATGAGTGAACTTGAATGCTTTATGAGGTGAGATAGAAGATGCCCACCTGTACAAATTATGCCTACTCTGGCCTTTCACCAAGGATGCCCCTGTATTCAAATCCTTCACAAGAAAATAATAAGGAAAAATTTAATCAAGAGATCATTTTGTTTGCAAAATTGAGCAACAAATATTAGTTTTTTTTTTTTTAATTATCAAAGGTGCACACAAAACATTATCTAATGTAAATGATGTACTAGAAGAATCAACAGTAGAAAAACCAATGTGAGTGATAGAGATTCCATTACCATTACCGACTACAACCTCCTCGCTTCCCACATAATCTGAATGCGTGGAGAGATTCTGAAGATCGAAGGTGATATGGTGTGTTGTGCCTGAGTTGAGAACCCAATTATTGGTGGAGCAGCTTGAGTCTCCTTCAACAAGGTTTGCTTAAGGCCGAGTCTGATAAGAGAAGGGTTGTCTTCGAGATCGACAGACTTTTGCATTATGGCCTGGTTTATCGCACAGTTGACAAACAATGCGATTATGACCTTGATATCCCTAATAAGAATTAGAGTTCCTATAAGGTGCAGAAGATTGATTATTCAAGTAGTTTATACCTCGTCCATAAGAGGACTGTTGTTGATTGAATTGTGAATATCCAAATTGTTGTTGTTGGCCACTTAAATGGTTGTTTGAGCTAGGTGCAACATTGTTATAGACACCACGATTTCCTCCTCTGCCTTCACAACCTTTGATGTTTGATCATTTCTGAGTAAATTGGGCGGTAATTTGCACTTTTTCCTCTTTTGGTTCTCCATTATTTTGAATCGACTCCTCACCAAGTAGCTTGTTATAAAGATCTTCAAATGAGATAGGAGTATCTCGAACACGAATTGCTGCTGTTAGTTCTTTAAATTCATTAGTTAAACCATTCAGAGTGTAAGACATGATATGAGCATCATTTAGGGGATGGCCCATAAGAGCTAAATCATCAACAAGGCTTCTTACTTTACTCATGTAGGTTGCTACTGATTTGCCTTCCTTTTTATTTGTCATAAGTGATGACATAATGGAAAGCATACGAGTGTTGGAGCGATTATCATAACTATTTTCCAATTTGTTCTAAGCATCAGCTGACGTAGTGCAATTATTGATTGTCGGGCTGCTTGTACTGTGAACGGTGGCTTGAATGCCTAAAAGAATAAGATGATCTTGACGAGTCTAGGTAATGAAACCAGGGTCGACTTGTGGTGGACATGGCTGAAAGCCATCAACATACCCAAGGAGTCCATAACCGAAAAGGAGATTGGTCATTTGAGACTTCTAAAATGCATAATTTCCTTCATTTTTTGCAAGTTTGAACGGAATCTGAGAAGAAGCATTAAGAGATATTAAATTTTCATTGGCAGGGATTATGTTACCTTGTGCCATGAAAGTTATTGGTGCCGAAAGAGTTGTTGGATTTTCAATATTGGTTGATGAAGTAGCAGGAGAGGAGATAGAGATTTGAGAGCTGGTGGTTTATTTTTCCATTGATTTGTCGAATGGGAGATTGAGGAGATGAAAGAGATGGCTGCTGAGACAAGGTAAGGAGATCGTTAATTTTCTCTATTTAATAGATAGAGAGTGTTCTGATATCATGAAGAGTTTTGGTGAAATCAAATACTTTATTAGTATCTGATTTAGGAAACTAAATCAACTAAGAAGAAAATATATCAAGATATTAGTACATATAAATAAGGAAACAAGCTATACATAGAATGAGCTATGATTGTGATCTATCGGTTTACATTGTACAGTATCATAATAATTAGTACTACATATTAAATTTAATTTAATTTTGAACACAATTAAGTGGAAGCTTCCCATTTGAATTTCCATCAAAATTCAAAATCCAAATTATAGTACATAGTTGAACAAACTCACCCACTCCACTTGCATGTACATGGTTGGTACCCCTATACCAAAGTTAATGTCCTTCCACTATACCTTCTCCACTTGGCTAGAGAGTAGGTTCTCCACCACACCAATAAAAAGCCCCCATGTGATTTGGCTCCTAATTAGACTACCATTAGTCCATTAACCATTTGATTTTTTTTTTTTTATTTGAAGCTTAAAATAAACTTAAAAAAAAAAACAAAAAACAAAGGTACGTGTAAGCATTATAGCTCCTTTACCACTGTTGTAAGTAACTTTTAACAACCATGTAAATGCATGAACGTATTTGGCAAAAAAAAAAAAAAATGCATGAACGTTAGCTACCACAAGGAAAAGTCTGTGCTGTTTGGCTGCCGGCTGCTGCACCGCGTTTTATACTTTTATTAGTTTTGAAAAGCAATAAGCCAAAAAAGGGGCTTTGTATTTGACCTGGTAGCAGTCCCACTTCTAATCACAGTCAGCCACTCTCCACTTCACTCACTATTATTATTTTATTATTATTATTTTTTTTTATAAATTTCGAAAAAATTGCAAATAGTATCAGTCCTATCTGTACTTAAATACCATTCTCTTTCTTTGACCGACTTGGGCCAGTGACTCAACTCTTGGCTACCAAGAAAACTCAAAATTGGCCACCAAGAAAGTCCCCAAATACTTAATTAAACGTGCTCCACTCTCTTTTTTATTTATTTTTAATAGAGATTCTACTTATCCTCCTCCTTCTTTTATTTTATTATTTTTATTAATTAATTACTCGTCACACCTCTTCTTAGTTTCCCACCACTTGTAACGCAACTTCCAGCTCCAGTCTTCACTCCATCCTTTATATAAAGAGTCTCCTAACACCTTCTCATACTCCAAAAACAAAATCCATTTACTTCTCTCAAATTAGCGTACAAGGCTACACTCTCTGTTTCTTCTTCTTTCTCTCTCTGTTTCAAGTTTCAGATCAGATCAAAGAAAAAACTCAGATTCAGATATGGCACTAGAAGCACTTAACTCTCCAACCACAGCAACTCCATCTTTCCAATTTGAAGATTTCAATAGTTTTCATTATCTGGCTGAACCATGGGCAAAGCGAAAGCGCTCCAAGCGTTCACACCACCAACCCACCGAAGAAGAGTATCTCGCTCTCTGTCTTGTTATGCTTGCTCGTGGTACTACTGCCTCAACTTATACCTCTACCTCCACCGCCTCCCACCGCCACCGCTCCCCTACACCTTCACCACAGCTTCCGGTTTCGATGAATTCAGATGACAAACCTAGCTATAAGTGTTCCGTCTGTAACAAGGCCTTTTCTTCTTACCAAGCTTTGGGAGGACACAAGGCAAGTCATCGGAAACTCGCAGGCAACGAAGACCAATCAACTTCAACTATCACTACCAGCTCCGCCACTGCCACCGGTGTATCTAACGGAAGCGGTAAGATTCACGAGTGCTCCATCTGCCACAAGTGTTTCCCCACAGGACAAGCCTTGGGTGGACACAAGAGGTGTCACTACGAAGGTGGAGCAGGAGGGGGAGAAAAAAGCGGAGTGACTTCAACTTCTGAAGGTGTCGGGTCTACCAATACTCACAGTTTAAGCCAGAGCCACCGTGAATTTGACCTGAACATCCCAGCCTTGCCAGAATTTGCAGCAGACTTGATTTCCGGAGACGATGAGGTTATGAGCCCACTGCCGACCAAAAAGCCCCGTCTCTTAGTGGCCCCCAAAATCGAAATCTGATAAAGATCATTAGGAAAAGTTTTACAACCGACTTTTGCAGGGGTATTTTTAGGGACATTAATTTAGGCGACAGATTCATTAATTAAACCTGTTATTTTGTTATTTTTTTCCCTTATTTAAAATTTTTATTATTAGGATTATTTTTGGTGTACATAGCAGTTGAGCTTTCTGTTTCAGTTCCTCAATTGTCATACTTGATATTCAATTCAATGGATTTTTTATTTTTTTCAATTCTTATTTAAATTTGTTAAATTAAATCAAATCATTAAATAATTAATTAACTAATTGCCGAGTTTGCAAATAGTGAGTCATAGAAGACTCGGTCTCAATAGTGGTACGCGCTTAACCTACGCATCCTGGGTGGCTTGCAGAACACAACCGCGTGAGCGGCGAGACAGAGTTTGTTGGAATTTTTGGCCACTTAGCGCATGACTCGTAACTCTGATTAAAAAAAAAAAAGGTGTACAGAATAAAAAAAAGGAGGGTGACGGTTTTTTAACTTTTAACTGTATGGTACATGAGGTTCACGCGCATATTGAATCATAACCAATAATTAAAATCTCTCTCTTTTTTTTTTTTTTTTTTTTTTTTTTAATTTCAGAAAAATATTATAAATTAAAACCTTTTTATATAATATTTTTTGAAAAAAAAAAATAATGGAGGTGGGGATAAATGATAAGTTATTATTATTATTATTATTTTTTGCACTGAGAAATGCTAAGTTATTTAAGCAAAGAAGATGAGAACAAAGCGAAAGGGGATGTGTGGATAAGAAGGAAGAAAAGGTGTGGGCAATGCCACACCCTCACTGTTTCCTCATGGAAGTGATTAGGATGACAGGTGGCCTTACTTAAGCAACTATTCGTCTTTTTTTGTTTTTTGGGGCCATATGTTATGTTTCAATATTTTCTTTTTTATTTAATTATAGTGAGTGTGATATTATTTTTATTTTAAGTTCAATGTGTATTTTTTTTTTATTTCATTATTTTGTATACCTAATTAGACATTTGGTCTGAAATAATTAAATGATTGAAGTCAAAGAATTACAAAGTGGGCATAAAAATGATTGAAATGAAACAATTACATACTCGAAATGATAATTAAAAAGGAAAAAAAAAAAAAAAACTCTAATGGCAAATATTAAACATGTAAGTTATCTATATATAAATTAGGCCACTTGTTTTACACATTCATAAATTTGGAATAATTTTTTTTTATTTTTTATTTTTTAGAGGCTTAAATATTGCCACTTGAAAAATGTGCTCAAAGCCTGATCAAGTGAATTCAACGAGAATGTTGTTGGAAATTATCCTATTTTTGAAGAAATTTTATTATGGATCCAATTAATCCACAATTTTAGAATTATTATTATTTACTCAAATAATTTTGAACATCATAAAAATTTGACTTTATCAATTATATTATCATGTTATTTTGTTGATAAAAAAAAATTTCTTTTGGTGATCAGTTTAATTATGATGAGTGTATTCATTGTAAAAAAAAAATTACATTATTTTGCTTTCTTAATATAAAAAATTACAATTTTAGTAGTTTGAAATTGTGGATATATGCCTCATATTTATATTAAGGAGATTTTAAAACTAAAAAAGTAAAATAAAATAATATAGTATTTTTCATTACAAAAGCAAATTCTCAACGTATGAAGATGACATGAAATTAGTATTATCTGTTTTTGTTAATATTTCATTAATTTATAGTATGATATGATGCATTCATTAAGTGTGCGTTATCGTGGTTAAATAGTTTTTGATGAAGTATATTTGTAAAATTAGAATTTAACAAATTATGATTTTTAAAAAAAATTATATATTTAAATTTTTTCCAAATCAAAATTTATTAGAAGTAATAAACAAATAAATCAAAAAAATCAAAACACAAATTTAAAAAATAGATTTAAATTCGATATCAAATCGACTTGATTAGACCGTGAAAATGGCGCAGTACCAGACAAAATAAAAAGGAGTAGGGCACAAGATTTGGCTGGCAATCAGCGAAGCCTCGTTTTTAGGCTAAAGTTTAGATTCACACAGTATATAAACACGAGACCAAGAAAAATAAAAGGAAAAGAATTGAACGAGCAATTGCCAATTTGCAGAGGGAGAGAGAGAAGCGTGTGAATAATTAACGGCATAAACCACGGGGCTGCTACTGGATTCTGATATGAAGCCTTATAATAATCAAAGCTCGTCAAAGTGGTAATAAAGTTATTTTGAAACGTGTTTTACTTGTTTATGTTTTTATCATTTTTAGTGGAAATTTTATAGATTTTATCCAAAACATATCCAACAGTTGAGTTTGCGTGTGGTACCGTAATCAAAGTCTTTTACAAAGTAGTAGTCAAATAAAATTTTCACATTTCTTATTCTTCTTCTTCTTTTTTTTTTTTTTTTAGCATTGGTTGAATCCGGCCGTTTACTATACTTGTTATGGTTAATCAATCATATGTTCACAAATAATTGATCTTTAATCATTTTTAAACATATAAAGATTTTAAGTTTACTAATGTTTTAGCATAATAGTAAGATAAAAATTATTTTACGAGTGGACACCATAATTTAAATTTCACTGATAAAATTAATATTAAAAAAAATTTAAATTTCAAATAAAATCTATTAGATATTATTATTTAAGTTACTATAGGAATTGAAATTTATAATCTTAAAATATTATTAAGTTGTAGACTAAACTAGTGATAGAGTCTTATTATAAAGAAATTCTTAGGTAGACTCAGTCTACTAGCTCATTTATAGACTAATCCAATAAGAATAAGACACATCAATTAATGATGCAATGTAAAATTATTAATATGATATTATTAATTAAAGTATTTTATTTTTATTGGTTTAATTTACAAATAAAATGGTAAATTCTAAGAATTTCTGCTTATCGTGTATCTTAGTTGTGTATGTTTACTTTTCAATAAATTTAACTTTAATTTAGATTCCAATTCGAAAAATCTTAATCTTGAAAATAACACCATTATTACTGAATTAAAAATTTATCCATATCCTAAGTGTGGTGAATTTTATGTTATTCTTATATTGAGAAGATATATATACATAAATATTTTCCTTAATTTTATACAGATCCATTAAAAAAAAAAAAACTACGTGTCCACATTTTGTTCCATCTACGTGGGAATTGGAGACTGGAGAGTGGCCAACTTGGGAAGTTTGGGAAAAAAAATAAAATTCTAAGAGTAAGAGAGCATTCTTGGTAGCAGCCCATAGTATTATTTGTTGGTCGGCAAAGTACTATAGCAAGAGATGTGGAAAGGAGTGGCAATGGCATGACTTGCATTAATCTAGACGTAATCAATGGTATAATGTGCCTACTGCCAACCCAATTGAGGGATTAAATGATAAACTGATGATGGATCACTCAACCAATGTTATGAGTTATGACCTAAGAAAACTTGCCAACTTGTCTATATTTTAACTTGCCAACTTGTCTATATTTTACTATAGTGCTAATGGTTGTTCAATTTAAGATGTGAACACATAAATATTAGATTTTGCAAATCTGTTAAATTATATGATAAACA
>CATKHJ010711598.1:0-29481 GCA_949750685.1 Vernicia montana
TAATATTTATAATTTGAAAAATGTAATATATTTATTACATAAATTAACTGTAATATTATCTATAAATCAAATTATGATTAAAATTGTAAATTCATTAAAAATTTCATATATCATATATTTTTCAAACATTCAAACAAGCACTATCAAATAAATTTAAATAAAATTTTGTTTATTTTTTATTTTTTTGTCATTTTATTTTTTTATTAATTTTGTTTGTCTCTTCTAATACAATATAAATGACTATTTTAACCATTAATATTACTAAGAAATATACAAGCTATAAATGGATTGGGTTGGATTGACACTATCCAACACAACACATGAAATTAAACGGGTTAGCGTGTCAACCCGTTACACGACTCGTTTAAGCAGTGTCATAAACGGGTCAACCCATTTACCGACACGGACCTGTTAAACCTCAACCCTAACACGAAATTTTTTTGTGTTTGGCGAATCGGGTTAGCGTGTCATGACCCTTTTTGACACCCCTAGCTATGAGCACGTCCATACATTCTTTTTAAATGGTATTATTAGCTTTTAAAAGCCAAATTCAATAACTCACAAGGGAAATCCATTTTTTTTTATAAAAATTTAATTAAAAAGTTTAGATAAGATTAATCTTTATATGATTAATTTTTTTATAAAACTGTTCTAGTGAATTAAAATATAAAAAAAAGGAATTTATAAAAAATGATTTTAATTAAATAATTAAAAAAGGGCTTATATTATATTTGGAGGAAACAATAATTAGATTAGTTGTTTTATTTGTTGGTGTATCTCCTCACAACAAATCCTATATAATTAAAAGAAATTAAAGATCTTAAATAAAATTAAAAATTTTCAGGTCATTTTCTCATATATTATCATCTGTTGATCTTTCATTATTTTATTTATTTATGTTATTAATTATTATTACTATAAGACATGGTTGTTCAAAATGTCAATTCTCTCATATTTTCCATATCAAGCAAAAGTACTACACTCATTATTTAAACTTCTAATATGTCGATACATTACCTATTCATTTAAATATGTTAACCTTTTGATTAATTAATTAGGAAAAAAGTAATAATTATTTAGTTGCTCGCAAGTCATTATTATTATTATTATTCTATATATATATATATATATGTTAGGTTATGCTGAACATTATTTTAATATAATACAAAATAAATATATTATGTATTAATTTTTATATAAATAAATTAAAATATATTAATTTATTTATATTGGCGTTGAAAATATATATTGTATGTGTAATCATGCATCATGTGCACAGGGCGGAACTACATATATGCCCATAATTTTTTTTTACGGAATCAAATTTTTTTATACCATAATTTATATTAATATAATATATATATTAAGCTAAATTTTTTATATTTAAAGAAAATTTTCATTTAAAATAAGGGGATCAAATATAATATATGACTAAATTTTTATAATTTTATACTTAAAATTCTTTATATTTTAGAGATTAAGAGGACATGATCCCCTCGGCCTCCTAATTCCGTCATTACTTAGAGGGGCCATGGCTCCCAAGCTTTGCAAAATTTAAATTTTATCCATAAATTAAAGTAATTAGAGTATTAAGAGTATCTCCACTATACTTTCTACTTAAACTAAATTCTTTATAATAAAAAAATCATCTAATAAAAAACGACTCCAATAATCTTTTTATTTTCAAAATATAAATTAAATATAAACTTTATTCTTTGGCCTCGTTTGGTATAAGGAATTTCAAATGAGATATTTTATAAAATACATGGATTTAGGCTAAATATACTTTTTGGCAATTTAAAAGAGGATCAAAATCCATGGAATTTGAAAAATCCCTTATAAGTAGGAAAGTTAAAAATTTACTTTTTTTTTTTTTATTTTTTTTAAATGAGGGTTTGTGATAATTCCTTTTTATTTCAATATTGTCCCCAATCAATCTATTGATTTTATAATCAATCCCAACGGTGAAATTCTTAAAATTTATAGATTTGAGAATCCTACAATACAAATAAGGTTAAATGAAGAGCAAAGTAAATGTAATTAATACTTTATATTTGTAATTAATGTTATATCTTTATATTTGTTTGTTTCTTTAAAAATACTTTTTTTTTTTTTATAAGTCATTTGATTTCAAAACATTAATATTTATGTAATAAAGTAAAATGAAAACCAAAATCTAAAGAGTTCATTAGATTTGAGAAATTTTTTTTACTCTTTATATGCAAATATTAATTAAAATGTTATTTATTAGGCAGAATATGTTGTTTAAAATAAAAAGTACTTGGAGATGCTCTAAATCCGTGATGGCTAAATTGCAATTTCAATATAGGCCGCAATTATTAACAAAAACACATGTTGCGTCTACATGGTACATTAATAATTAAAATTCTTGTAAGAAAATCCACAAATTGATGTAACCATTTCAAAGAGCCTGGTACTTGAATGTGCATATATGAAGACAAAGGGAATAAAGAATCAATGCATCACTAATGAATCGTAAATGCCTTTTATGAAAAATATTTTCAAACTCAATATCAAATATTTTTTAAATTTAAATTCAACTCTAACGTAAATGTTAACTTAGTTGTTTAATGAAACTATATTGAGTTTTGAGAGGAGCATATACTCTCCAAAACTTTTAAAATTTTGAAAATTAACCTTATAATTTAATTTAAATTTTTTTAAAAAATTAATTTTCTTATTCATCAAACTATCTACACTAAAAAAATTGAAGAAAGATCACAAACAAAAAAATATTTCAAGAAAATAAAATAGAAACTTCATGACTGATGACATAAGAAGAGATGTATGATCCTATCCTAGCAATTAATAAGAGCTAGACAGATTCTATGTTGCTGATTCCTACATGTTTAGTCCCCTAATTGCATGGACTCGTAAAATTTGGGTGACTGAGATTCTATTCCTAAACCTGGATTCCACACACATACCTTCAATAAATAAATCAAAATGATAATAAAGTCTATAAAAAAAAAATTATTATTTTTAATGTAAATAAATTTTAATACTCTCTCCGTCCCACTTTATTTGAAATATTTTTCTTTTTGAAATATTATAAAAAGTATATTCCATTTATATTTTTAATATTTTTTTTACCTTTTATACCTATTTTGTCTTTAATAATTCAATTTTTTTCATAAAATTTATAGAAAATTATATTTAATAAAAGGTATAAAAGAAAAAATAGCATATTATTTAATATATTTTTAAATTTTATAAAAAAATATGTCTCAAACAAAATGAGACGGAAAGAGTATTTGTTAAATACTATAATTTTTTATTTTATATATATATATATGAGTATGTGTACATAGGCATATAAAGTTCATACAGTATAAAGTTCATGCAACTAATTATAATTAAATATATTTAGTTAATATTATATTATTAAATTAATTTATTAAATTTTTCATTAATTATATTATCATATGGAATTCAATTGATTTCAAAAAATCAATTGAATTTAATTCTCTAAATTTGATGAGATAGCAACAAAATTATACTTACATTCTCTTAATTTTAAGATTATATAATATATATTAAAAAATGTTGAATGGGTTGATTAGAAAAACACACCCAAACCAACTACAATTTCATATCATTTCTGAAAGATTGTATGCAAAAGGGTCCCACACCTATAATTGGGCACCCACAACTATCTACGATCAAGATATTGATTGCATACCAAGTCATACAAATGAAGGGTCGTGATCATTTTGATCCCAACTTCAAACCCAAATGACCCTACACTACATTCAAAATTGAAAAAAAAAAAAAAAAAAAAAACTCTTTCAAATTCCAATTCTCATTTCTCATATTATGATCTAATCTCTAATTGGTCAAATCAAATCCTAATTACCCTGTTTTACAACTAAACACAATTAAAAACTCAATTAGTTTTCAAATAAAACACCTTTTGTTGTTTCCCTCACTCTCACATTCTTTAGATCTCACCTTTCACCATTCACTTGTTGGCTCCTCTTCAACAAAACACAATCAACTCAAGCTTTACTTTAGCTTAGCTCTCACTCCATCTTCTTCTTTTCTCTCTCTCTCTCTCAATCTCAATCTCAAGCTCTCTCGTTTACACTAATATCTCTCTTGACTCTCAAAACCCATTTGCATTTCTCTCTGAAAATCCCATTTGGCTTTCTCTCTGTGGAACAATTAGCCATTAACAATGAGTGCACAAGCACCCAAATCTGGAAAACCCACAAAACCCCCAAACCAGAACCAACCCACATCAAGATCCTCTTCTCTTTCTACCCATTTAGCCATGGTAGAGCTCAAACAAAGAATCCTGACCTCTCTGTCTAAGCTCGCCGACCGTGACACCCATCAGATCGCCCTTGAAGACCTTCACTCCATTACTCAATCCATCTCACCTGAAGCGCTCCCTATGCTCCTCAATTCCCTCTATGACTCACTTTCTGATTCCTCCAACGCTAAACCAACTGTAAAGAAAGAATCTTTGCATTTGCTCTCTCTTACTTGCCAATCTCATCGCGATTTAACATTGCCCCATTTGACGAAAATCATTGCCCACATTGTTAAGAGGTTGAAGGATTCTGATTCCACTGTTAAAGATGCGTGTAGAGATGCTATTGGAGTTTTATCGGGTTTGTATTTGAAGAGTGGCGGCGGCGGCGGCGGTGGTGGAGAGGGAGGTGGAGATAGCAATGGAGCGGGATCCATGGTGGCGTTGTTTGTTAGGCCGTTATTTGAGGCCATGGGAGAACAAAACAAAGGTGTTCAATCAGGTGCGGCAATGTGTATGGCGAAAATGGTGGAGTGTGCAGCTATGGACCCAAATGTTGCTACCGGCGGCAATGGTGGTGGTGATGGTGGTAATGTGCCTACTGCGGCGTTTCACAAGTTGTGTCCGAGGATATGTAAGTTGTTGAATGGTCAAAATTTCCAGGCCAAAGCTGCTTTATTGGGGGTGGTGACAAGTTTGGCACAGGTTTGAGTTTGTAAGATTTTATTTGTTTTGTCAATGTGCATAAACTCTATTTTTGACAATAATGAAGTTGATGATTATTGTTTTGTGTCTGGTTTATGAGAAGCTTGAGGTTCTAATGTCGCATTTAGTGATTCGACTTAAAATTTTGATTTATTCGGTTGCTTAGAATTTGTAGAATTTATTATGGAAACCTGGATTGTTAGCATAGATTTGGATGATGTGTAATTGGAGTTTTAGCTTTATCTGGTGAATGATAAATTTTAGGATATGCGTTTGTGACAGGATTAGTAATGTGGTTGTTTCTTGATTGGTTATTTAGTGTGTGGTTTATATTGGTTTTGGCAATGTGGTTTACATTGGTTTTGTATCTGCATGATATTATATGTGGTGATGAAGTTCATATTTAATTTAGAAAAATATAAAGAAAATAGATGTGATTATGCAATTTTGACGATCTGCATATGTTATATCTACTAAATATAGTTGATGTCTGTGGTTTATTTGGTTTATAATGTGAAGGAAAAGGAAATAACATTTTAAGCTTTATTTTGTTATTCATAACATGTAGGAAATAGAGAGATAATCTGAACTATCATTGTAGTTGTTTCATATCTATCTCTCTAGAAACAGACCCTATAAAATGCCCCATTTCTCTGAAGTCTCATTTGCTTGTCTGATTGTAATTCTCTCTTTCCTATCTTTGATTCCCTTTAAATTCTTTGTCCACAATGCGTGGCAAAAAGGGGAGGAGGGAAAGGGAATTTAAAGGAAGGGGAAAGAAGGGGATGGAAAGAGAGTAAAAAAAAATTACCTTCTTGTGTTTGGGAAGCTAAAAGAAAGATAGATGGTAGAAATATTTTTCTTTTCTTTGATGAGTGGGAGGGGAAGGGAATGAAACTGTAATTGTAATTATAAAAACAAACATTATTCCTTTTTTAAAAGTTGAAATATTTCACTCCAAATCGGAGTGTAATGAATTTCAACTTATGGGAGGGGAATGAAGGGGAGGGGTTACTCTCCTTGTACTTTCTCATCCTAAAAGAAATTGGATGCCAAACAAGATATCAAAGGGGTTTTGCCTCCATCCTCCTCCCTCTTCCCCTCACCACATTATAACCCTGGCCATCGTAGTGTAAAAGTCCATCTCTCTATCTATGCAAACTTATACATCATGAGCATACAGGCACCCAAATCCCCAAAACCCACAAAACATGCAAATGAATCTTCAACCTCACCTTCTTCTGTGTCCTCTTCTCTTCCCTCTCACTTTGCCAATGTTGCCCTCAAGCAAAAAATCCTGCTTTCTCTTTCTAAACTTGCTGATCGTGACACCCACCAGCTCGCCCTTCAAGACCTCCATTCCATTACCCAATCCCTCTCCCCTAGTACCCTTCCTTTACTCCTTAACTCTCTCTACAGTTCCTTATCTGACCCCACCAGCAAATCCATAGTCAAAAGGGATTCTCTCCTCTTACTTGCTTTGTGCTGTCAAATTCATCATGATTTAAAATTAACACGTTTAACCAAAATCATTAGCCACATTGTTAAAATGTTGAAAGATTCTGATCCAAGTGTTAGGAATGCATGTTGTCATGTAGTTGGGGTTTTGTCAGGATTATATTTGAAGGGGGGAGTAGGGAGGAAGGGTAGAGTACAGTTGTTTGTTAGGCCATTGTTTGAGGCCATGCAAAAGCAGAACAAAGTGGTGCAACTGGGTGCAGCTATGTGTATGGCAAAGATGGTAGAGTGTGCCATGGCAGAAAACATCCCTGTGGGGGCATTTCAGATGTTATGTCCTTGGGCTTGTAAATTGTTGAATAGGCAGGATTTCCATGCCAAAGCTGCGATGTTGGGCGTCATGGCAAGCTTGTCGCAGGTTTGGGCAATATATTCCTGTTACATTTGTCATGGAACTGGACACTGTGTGATGCTTGGTGATAAGGTTGATATTTAATTGCTGTTAAATGACACACAAAAACAGTTGGATTATTGGCATAATTTTCGGAGATTTGCTTTTACAAGCTAGCTTCCTTTTTATTTGTAATCAATTGAATATTCATATTCTTAGGTCTTTTAGAATTACTTAAATTTACTCAATTTACCATGCTTGATTATTTTTAGTTGACATAATCTAATTTTCTGTGAGCATGTGAACTAGTGATTGTACCAGATATATTTGTATAACCCTTGTCAGAAAAGAAGCAAAATTCTGGAATTCTGAAGAGGTATGAAATTGTTATAGGTGGGATCGATTGCACCTCAAGGGTTGGAACCATTGCTGCAAAGTATTCATGACTGCCTTGGGAGTACAGATTGGGCAACACGTAAGGCTGCAGCTGATGCTCTAAGTGCCATAGCATTGCATTCAAGCAGCTTGATTACAGATGGAGCTACCAATTCCACGCTGACAGTGCTTGAGACCTGCCGTTTTGACAAGGTATCTTACTTAAGTCATTTTCCTTCTGCAAAAGGATCCTATTTTTGCAGTTCTTTTGACAGCATCACAGTTTTTATTCTTGGTTAATGCATTTTGCATTAGCTTTTCTGGTAAGTTTTTAAGAGTTTTTATGGGAGTATTGTTCAATCAATATTGGACATTTCAATGCTTCATATTTTATTGCAAAGACTGTCACCTTGAAAAGGCTTTACTGACATGTCATATTTGCCAATCCTCATTATACCTTTATAAGAAAGCAGTCTTCTTAATGTTTTAAGTACAAACTGTTTCCATTTGAAAGGGATGCTGAAACTGTTGAAAGATGAAGCAGATAAGTTACTTCTGTGCTTAGGATTTTTTAGGCTTGAGGGAGCTATCTCATCTTTGATGGTCTGTGGCAGTCAAGACTGATTTGCAAAAATGCTTTTGTTACTTTACATTTTATTCTAATATATGGAAGTCTGATGAAGGAAGAATCCTTTGAAGCAATTTTAAACAATTAAAATCAAGATGTAATTATTCTCTAAGATTTTGAAAAAGAATAACAAAAGGAAATGTTTATGCTATGTGATTTGTTGAGGACTGCAATTTAACTATCACAACTGTGATTATGGAACTGCTTCATATTTTAGGAGACAAATGGGATAACATAGTAGAAAATTATCAGCAACAGATTAAAGTGTTAAGAAGTTTGTGGGAGGTTATCCCTTCGGTTAAGAAGATTTAGAGGTGTTTGGTCCCTATTTTCTTTTGGTTATTTGCCCCTTACCAATTGAAATAGTTACCCAGAAAGGATTGCAAAAGTTATTGATGATGGTGACAAATCACATCTCATGTGTTTAATAATTTCTTGAAGACCTTCTAACTCTGTTTTCTAAAGCCATCCTGTGATCATTAATTAACCTTTTAAAAGTTGAAAGAGCATAAAAAGTTTATATCTTTGCCTATTACTCATTTGGTGAGTAAGGTCCATCTGTTTAATCTTCTCTCTCTCTCTCTCTCTCTCTCTCATCATTAAAGAATTCAATTCATATGTTGGAATCAAAATCTCTTATATGCAGATAACACTAACTATACGGTCTAATCCATCTAAAAGAAAAGGAAAAAAATATACATCTCTTCTTTTTTTTAATAAAGCGAATTGTATGTAGAAAGTTTGACTATTTATATATCCCTTGTGTGCAGGAGCTTGTGCCCCTCGTTTCAAAGCTAACTAAATGGAACTCATGTTTGCTGAAAACAAAAGAAAAAAAAAAGAATAAATATTACAGGAATGGTCATTTCTTGTTTTTCATCTTATTATGTAGACCTCTTGAGAGTCTTTCCTTGATTTGATGCTACCCTAATTTTACAATTAGAAAACCCAATAAAATATGCCTTGAATTTTCTGTAATAACATATGAATCTATTGGAGAAAAGAATGCACTTTAAACTGGTTCACTTAACTTGATTGTTCTACAAACTATCAGTGATGCCTACACATTTTTCTTTTAATTCTCATATGATACCTCATATATATTGTTGTGGTACTGAAGATTTATAAATTAGATTATGTTGTTAAGGACTATGAACTCATACTTCTTTTGAAATATTTCCTTAAAAGATTAGATTAGATAGGTTTATGTTACCTTTCATTTCCTTTTTAACTAGGTTGTCAAAATAATTATTATTTTGGTTTAACAGATAAAGCCTGTCAGAGATAGCATGACAGAAGCATTGCAATTATGGAAGAAGATTGCAGGAAAAGGAGAAGATGGCGTTTTGGATGATCAAAAAGCTTCTTCTCGTGGTGAGCATTTCAGTAATATTTTATTTTCAATAGTGAACCATCAAATGTCTAATCCTTGTTTTCCCCATTCTTTATAATCAATGTTCAGATACTAACCATCCTGAACAAGCAGAGTCATCAGATACAGTTCCAAATCCTAGTGGCCAAAAAACAGAGTCATTGGCAAGGGATTCATCCAGGGGTTCTTCTCCAACTATAGATTCTGCATCAAAAAGCAAAGCTGGAAGCATTGCTGACAAAGCAGTTGTAATATTGAAGAAGAGAGCACCCGCCTTGACAGACAAAGACTTAAACCCAGAATTCTTCCAGAAGCTTGAAACAAGGGGATCTGATGATCTGCCTGTAGAAGTTGTTGTTCCTCGCAGATTTATCAATTCCTCAAATTCGAACAATGAGGAAGATGCAGAACCAAATGATGCTGAATCAAGGGGAAGGTCAAACTGCATGGGAAACAACCAATTGGATGATCTCCATGGTTCTTTGAATAATAAATACCGTAACATTGAGAGAGGAAATGCTGGGAAAGATTCAAGAACTAGAGCATTTGATGATGACAGGCTTGATGTAAATCAGAGGGAATCATCTGGAAGTCGTGCAGGTTTCTCTAAATCTGATGGTCAATCTGAAGGATCCTTCATAAATAGTAAAGGAAACTGGTTGGCTATCCAGAGGCAGCTATTGCAGTTGGAGAGACAACAAGCTCATCTCATGAATATGCTGCAGGTATATATAAACTTTTGCATTGAGGAAATTGCTGTCATGCATGCTTTTGTTTTACTTATGAGTGCTACACATTGTAGGATTTCATGGGTGGGTCTCATGATAGCATGGTGACTTTGGAAAACAGAGTTAGGGGTCTTGAGAGAATTGTTGAAGATATGGCACGTGATTTGTCCGTATCATCAGGTCGAAGAGGTAGTAATTTTCCTATGGGTTTTGAGGGATCTTCCAATAGACCTTTAGGGAAGTACAATGGCTTTGCTGACTACTCCAGTGCGAAGTATAATGCACGTGTTCCTTTTGGTGAAAGATTTTCCCAATCTGATGTTACTGGATCAGGCATGAGAGGAAGGGGTCCTCATTGGAGATCTGATATGTCTGATGCTTGGGATTTTCCAAGTTATGGTGCTTCCAGAAATGGTCAGGTTAGCTCTAGAAGAGCTCCAGGTGGTGGTTCTTTGGATGGTAGATCACCTAAATCAGAACCTGAAAGTGATCAGGTTGGAAACAGGAGAGCCTGGGATAAAGGTGCTGGACCTGTTAGACTCGGTGAAGGGCCTTCTGCTAGAAGTGTCTGGCAAGCCTCTAAAGATGAAGCTACCTTGGAAGCCATTCGTATTGCTGGGGAGGACAATGGATTTTCTCGGACAGCAAGAGTGGCCATCCCTGAGTTGACTGCAGAAGCTATGGGAGATGATAATGGTGGGCAAGAGCGGGATCCTGTTTGGACATCTTGGAGTAATGCAATGGATGCTCTTAAAGTGGGTGATTTGGATACAGCATATGCCGAAGTTGTATCTACAGGAGATGATTTCCTGCTTGTGAAGCTTATGGACAGATCAGGTCCTGTGGTTGACCAACTTTCAAATGAGACAGCATGTGAGGTCTTGCATGCTATTGGGCAATTTCTACTGGAGCAAAACTTGTTCGACATCTGTTTGTCTTGGATTCAGCAGGTATGTGTTTTCCTCAACTGAGCATTTTGTAAAATTTTTCTTATCTCGCACATATTCTTGGCTTGTGAACTCATCAGTTTGTAGAATTTGCTAATGCATAGCTACTTTGTAGTGAACTAAAAGAGTGTGTGAGTTAGACTTTAAGCTGGAGTTGAGTTAATTAAAATCACTTCCTTCTGTACTCCCTTTTTGGCCCTCTGGAATGGAAGGGATCTGTTCCATTCATAAAACACAGAATGCCCTCAAACCATTAAATGGTAATTCATGTGGAATCTAATACTGACATTGTGGAGGTAAATAGCAAAACTATGTGGCTAGAGCCTGTGTGGCAGTACGGTGTACAAGCTTTTGGGAATGGCAATTTTGTTCCACCTTGATAAGGGCTTGCATTACCTGATCCTCATGGGTCGGGTAATACCCACCTATATATTATATATAATACATGCATTATATTTGCTTATGTTACATTTAGCTCTATATATTGTATTTAAAATTAACTTCTAATATTTTTTTAATATTGTCATATATTCATAATATGTTGTATTATGCCTTTGTTTTAAAAAATAATTGGGAAATACTCTATTCATTCTATCTTTAAATAATAGGGGGGCAGATATGGGCATGATAGCTGCATGCCTGATGCTTGGTACATGTGGATGTAGTTAGGGTAAAACCTAATGATCTAGAGGCCTTGGTTTTCGATTGATGTTGAAGAGGAATAGAACTTATGTTATTGTTATCTGCTTTCTTGAATGTGATGGATTGATCTCTAGTTCTTTCTTCCACTCAATATTAGTGGTTTGGCTTTGAGCTACCCACCCAGCATAAAATACTCAATACTGTCTCTAAGCAGCTATATATCTGAAATTGATCAGAATCATGATATATTTCTTTTGATTGCCTGTATTGTTCAGTTGGTAGAAATTGTGTTGGAAAATGGGCCAGATGTACTGGGTATTCCCATGGAATTGAAGAAGGAGCTTCTGTTGAACTTACATGAAGCTTCAATAGCAATTGATCCTCCTGAAGACTGGGAAGGGGCTGCACCTGACCAACTCTTGATGCAATTGGCATCAGCCTGGGGTATTGAATTACAACATTTTGACAAATAGTCACTAGATTAATTGCCTGTTGGTGCTTGTTCTGAATTTTGTACAAACGTTTTGGTTGGATGATTAGGTAAAATACACCTCAATTTTACAATTAAATGTAAATGAACAGACAGGTTTTGAAACAAACATGCAAGGCTGGTATTGTGCATTAATATATGGATTTGTTGAAGCAGGAATTTACTTTTATAAGCTAGAAAAACATATACTCCTGTTAGAGATGGTACAACCTATTTGGTTAACTTTTCGATTGCTGTACCCTGCATTTCTTCTACTCTTATTATGGTCTCTCAACCAGATAAAATTGGAGTATATAATCTGGGTCCAACCTTTAGTTTATTATAGTAATTCCAGTCTCTTCCTCTCATGAGCAGTGGTTCCAACATGGATACATACGTTAGCATCCAAAAATTAAGTTAATTTACAGAAAAATGGATAATCTTTCATCTCGTCAAAACTCGTTACAGTTGTGCATGGATCTAAGCTATCACTAGAAATTTTACAAGAAAAGAATTGTAATCTTCAGTCATTTGCTTCCTTACAAGTCGCAAAATGCCACCAAGGCTTTCACAAAATCCTCAGCCAAGACTGCTGCCAAGTCATGACAATTGTGCTTCACTTTTGACATTTAGAAACCGATTTCCCGTAGCAAAATTCTCTCCATAATAGCCACCTTTGCATGCAAATGTTGACAGCGATAGAAAACAGAACTATCCATTCTCAAGGTTATAAGAAACCTCATAATGAGATTTCAACAAAAATTGAGCTCCAATTGTTGGCAATGGAACCACAACCTTACTTGGCAGAGTACCAATTTTGAGCACATTTTGCATCAACAGAAAGGTCAACTTTCAGAAAATTCTCTCCATCAAATGGTTTGGACATGCACTCGACAACTATGGCCTTGGCAACCTCAGCTGACTCAGTAGGTCCTTCCAAGATTACTTCATCATGAATCTGCCTTTCAAATAAAGTTAATTTCCAGCAAAATCATTCTAAACCACCAAGATGGCTTATCAAACTAACAAGCTAATATTTTAATTCATTCTGGGTTTAAGGTTGATGCATAGATCTCCAATCTCACCAAATCTCATGCAAGAGTGGTATCTATGATCCATAATTTTATATCTTATATCTATAATCTATTTAACTGTAACATATACAAAAAGATGATGTTCAAATTAGTCCCCAGAAAGGGTCTTGATTGTCAACAAAATTTCTAAGTGAATCTTCACACAATTTTTTGCTTTGAAAATGATCTCCGCCCCCTTGAAGATCTGTTGAAATGAAATATCTTTTTTTTTTTTGTTATATACTTTTCATTATAATGATCTTTAGTAGTAGAGATCATATAAAAGAATTAGTTATTCACACTGTAGATGATGTGGAAGCTATAATATAGTTGGAATGAATATTAAATAGCTTAATTTAACCCTTCAAAAACAGTATCTCTCAGCAAACAAATTCAATAAAAATGAAAAAATAAGTAGGAAGTGTAATCCAAACTTACAACTATCAAACCATGCAAAATTAGTACTCTGTATTCATTAACACATTCAACATGTATATTGAAAAACTTTCATTTTGTTGTATTTAAAAAAAAAAACCTTTTCTTGGTGAAATTTAAGAGAAAAACAATGACAGAATAAATAAAAAAGTATATTTTGGCAGGCATTAGAAAGGAATGAATGATACATTAACATGTTTCATTTGTTTACCCTTTGTATCAAAATTTCACAAATTAAAACAGAAAAATATTACCAAAAATTATGAAAAGGATACTGTAAATTAAGAATAAGTATTTGAGAGAATGATAATATGGGAAATAATATGAAACTTAAAAAATTCTAATGGATGTATTTGAGGAACTCTAAAAACTTAACTATAGTTGAACATTTTTCATGCGGACTAATTAGAGTTCTTTTCAGGATGAATTTCAGTGACAAACAGAATACTCCACTAACTGATTCTTAATGATGGGGATTATTTGAAATTGAAAAACTTTTATTGGACTAAAACGTGCATTTTAAAAGTTTTGGGACTATTATTGAACATGACCCTAATTTTATTAGCATCACAAGTTTTACATAAAACAAATGGACAAAACAGCTATTTATTACAATTGGCGATTGCAAACTGTGCATGATATGCTGTTAAAATCACAAACAGAAACTAAGCAACAAATTGTTTGGTTCAAATCAAAGAAAGAGGTTCAGATATGAGCAGATGTAGCATACAACACAATACCAAAAAAGGCAATAGAATATAGAAAAAGAAAATGAACTTAACCTGCAGAAGTAGTTTCCATCCAAGTTCCCTCAGGCGTGCATTTCTAGATATTTGTAACATGGCACACATGGCAACATCAGCAGCACTACCCTGTAGTAGCCACTCAAATCAGTTTTTTTTTTTGGGTGAGGGGTGGGGGTGGTGGGGAACACAGGAAGCTTAGGTTCATGAGAAAGAATGGAAGAACCTGCACTGGTGTATTTATAGCAGCCCGATCAATATGATTTTTTTGTGAATAGCTTGCATGAGCCATTGATGGGAAAACACGAGCCCGTCCAAGCAATGTGTGAACACGTCCATCTTTTCTCGCTTCTCGCTTGCGACCTTCTTGCCATTTGAGTACTTCTTGTCTTTCTTTATACCATAGATCAACAGTTTCCCTAGCTTCCTCTACAGAAACCTGAGAGCAAAGATGGTACATGACTAGATTCATCTTGATTCAAGTGAAACCAGTAGGAATCTCTCACTATTTAGAGCCACTGCATTATTACCTTCCAATCCCGCGCAAGCCCCATTGGTGTTTTTCCATATGCAATAGAAAAATTAAGCATTTTAGCTTTTCTTCGTTCAGAGCCGAAAGCATCCTGAACCATGAAATTTTCATTCAGTAAGGAGGCAATTTGGATTCCAATATCTGATTACTTCTTTATCATGATAATTGATGATCATTCTTTGACATAATGAAACATATGCAAGTTAACAAGGTTCAGGAAATAAAGTTGGAAGCACCACAATGATCCCAAATAGAAAAGCATAATGTTCACGTCACATTTCAACTGTTTAAATGAAGAAGCAAAATCTTAAATATTTACCAAGATAACATGCTATAACACAGATGAGAAAATAAATAAATGTGTCATTTCTTTCAATTCAAGAAGGGTCTCATTTCTTCATAAACTAGAAGTGCTCCTGTTTCAGATAACATTTTAGCCTAAGATACATTGGAACTGTTAAACAGCGAAAAAGAAAATGGACTAATAGAATATTTTGTATATCAATCTAATTTGCAGAATGTGGATGATATCTGAATTGTTATTCTACTTATTGTAGCTGCTGTTTCTATTATGTGGCAGGAATTTCTATTCTTACATAAAGGGTTAAGAGGAAAAAGGAGTTTCCTCTAGGGATCAGAACAAACCACAATTATTGCAGTATTAGAACTGGCTTTGATCCAGGAAGTTGTGCTCATAACTTGTGTTTCGATTTCAAAAGAATTTTAACTGATGAAGCTTAAAGGCAACAATTGACAACAGATTACATGTTCAGTGACAGTGAGAGTTAAGCCATTGTTAGCACAAACGTTTATGCAACATATTCTGATATCCAAGTTTCCTTTTTATCCTACTAATGTAACCATTCTATCACATTCCCCATCCTGGATGGAGGGGAAAAAGTGCAAAGAAAAATAGGCTACATCCAATATCTTAAAACCAGAAAATAGGCAAATGGAAAACATGAAAACAACTCCATCAAATTGCAAGAAAGTTCACCTTCAATATAGGAACTGGGGGTTTATCCTCACCAGGTTGAGGATCCCACTCAAGAAGTACTTCCCTTTTATCAACAGCTTCATGAATATGCGGATACATGTTCATTGCTGTTCTTGAATGGAAATCTCCACCAGCTTTGAAGGCTTCCAACATGCTTTTACAGTCAGCAAGATGTGCAAGAATCCTAAGTTCCAGCTGTAATATGAAAGAATATTTCAATCAAACCTTGAAATGAAATGGTGTTTAGTGGATACCTAAGCCACTAACCTGCCCATAATCAGCAACAATAAGGGAATTTCCCGGTGCAGCAATAAATGCCTGGCGGATCTTATACCTGTCCTTCTCCAAAGCAGGTTGATTCTGAATTATTGAAAACAAGAAGTTACATGCTTACATCTCCAATGCATTCTGAAGAAAACAACATTCACATCTAAAAATATCATCTAACGTCAATCAGTAACCATTAAAGAAGATTGAATCATCCTCAATCTAACCCCAGGCTGACGTTCATACAACAGAAGGTGAAATAGATAAGCCCAGAGAGGAAATAAAAATACTTTGCAGTTTAAACTTAGTATATAATTCTCACAAGATTTTAGTGTTTTCAGCAAGCATGTAAACAATGCAGACTCATTTCAATACTAATAGAATTCAATGCAGCTGTAATTAGTTTAATAAACAAGCATATTTTATTGTCAATCAAAATCTTGCTTTCACTCAGTGATGCAGCTGAAGAGAGATTTTCATCTGTTCTCAAGTTATCATTATATAAATATCGAAGAAAACTGGGTATGGAACAGCAAAAAGAAATACCTGGTGAAATACCACGGTCATATTTATTAAAAGGTTCATCATGAGAAGGCATATGCACACCACACAAAGAAGAAAAAGAAAAAAACCTGCAAATTTGGCCTCCTAGCTGATAAGCGCCCAGTTTCTGTATTGATATTCAGGGAACAATGAACACGTCCACCCTTGCCTGATACATTATTCCCCTGTGGTGTATAAACATTCAATCAGCATGAAGTACCTCACAAATTTAGTGCTAAAAAACTTAAGAACAGAGTGCACTTTTTTGGATGCGAGGACATGAAACATACTATCTTCTCATTGCAATTATTTTTTGAATATTTTTATCACTGTACATATCATTTATAGAATGCATTTTATGCTTCACAATATCAGTCCTAATTGTATACATAAGTGCTTTCTTAAAATTTCAAGACGCAATTCAGCTTGACAATTACACGTGTGGACATGCTTGCATGCATATGTGTGCCAAAACTGGCTGGTTTCTTTTCTATTTTAATCATTATTATTATTCACAGCTAGGTTAGAGATTTGTTATTTGAAACAATTACAAGTTCTTGAGACCACGGCCGTTCAACTGGCGTTGCATAGAAATAAAGGGCTAAAGTGGCAAACAGATATGTCAAACATAATTATATGCCTTATTCCATTCTATGGCTTTGAATCTAAAGCAACTTTTGTTGACATATACCCATATTGTTCCCTTAAGTTAAAACCTCAAACCATATATTGACATTGCTCACTGCACATTGATGAATTAACCTGTTCTAGGAGCAAGTCAATTTTTTCCCGTAGTGAAGATTTTTTAATGAGCATAGCAAGCACAATACCAATTCCACCACCTACTGATGTTTCTCATGATGTCATTATTAGATGTTAATAGCATCATAATGAGATGAGCCATAGTCAACACAATTCTGTTGCTCAATGGAATCTTGAACCTGCCCCGGCTATAACCTCAATGCAGTGAGGCAATCATGATAATACAGACACAGAATTGTATTAATCTTGATAAGAAGAGGTACAAACGATTGGTATGTATGACATATAAAATATTGTATTGACAACTATATATCATACAGAATACGGCAGCATGCCTGACACAAAAGACATGGAAGTAATTAAGCAAAAATCACCTGTAAGGGGAGAATGAAGTTGGATATCAAAGAGTCAATAGCACAAACTTCACATAAAGAAGCAATAGCATGACAAGCCTCGATCCCTTCTTCTAGGGATGTATACGCTTGCATAGCTGCTCCATAAGCAGAAGTATCTACATCCTTGAGAACAGATGACACTTTTTTTTCTGAATGTTCAGTTGTCTCTGTCTCACAATCATCCACAACAGCATCATCCATAAAATCATATTCTGCAGAGACCTTCCCAGCTAAGGCCTTCAAAGCATCTCCACTGACTGAGGGCCTACCAGTTGCTGTGAACATCTCAGCAGGAAAATTACCAATTTTATGCAGCGTGATATTGCAGTATTTTGTAGGAGCCTTCTTGCCTTCTTCAATCACTTTATCAACATTGGGAACTTTGAATGTTTTCGCATATTCAAGACTGTCTTCAGGGTTCTTTCTGAAACAGAAAATAATTGAAATAATTGTCTTTTTTCCTTCACCTTATTTGGTCATGACATCATCATCAAGTAAAGACCAGTGCACATTATCACTGTTTCAGTAATATGAAGGACTATTTCCATGTGATGAAAGAGAGCTGAGTGACCCACACAATATACTACTTTTGGCAGTCCATAGTAAACACACACACAGAGAACAACTGGTACAAATTTTATTTTTGCAAATTGTAGGGATAACTACAAAGGAGATAAATAAGATTTTTATTTGTTGGTTTTACAGTATGCAAAAAAGATTGTGATCTTTAACATGGAGACTTTGACTGCTTGAAATTATCAGCTGAAAGATAGACTATAAAACAAATGTATCAACACAATTATAATTATATAGCTTTTACCTGTTTTCAATCCCACCAAAAAATAACTGGCGCAGTTGTGTATCACTTCCCACATTCATATACTTGGCATCAGGACAATACTTGCTTGCCCAATTGCGAAATCTATTAACAGCAACCTCTTGTTCTGCTTTGGCAACCTTCTCTATCTTAGCAAGATATGGCCGATCAATGAGTATACCTTCACTTTCCATTCTAACTAGAAGTTCACCAAATGGTCGCCAGTATTTCTTGTAGAAGTCAAACATGTTTCCAACTGGTTTTCCATCAAATTTCCACTGCATTCTACATAGTTTGTGTTTCAAACTCTCATAAAGCTGCCAAGTGCTTATTGCATCTAAAGCAGAATAACATATCCATGGTTCACGTTCTTCTCTTTGTAGCTCTTCAACAGGAGCAATGGTTATCATTTTGCCTTCAGATCCATCTTTTTTCACCTTGTTCTTGCCAAAGATAGTTTTCATTGATACTTTACCAATCAGCTCTTCATAGCATGATTGAACCCCATCCATTACTCTTTTGTCACTAGTAAGAGCTTCAAGAGAATATCCACCTTCTGTCCGTCTTGATGAATTCCATAACCGTGCCATGTGCATCGTGTCAGCATGAAAACCAGAAACAGGAATTTCATATTTCTCAATGACATGGTTGTCGAAACTGTAGTTGTGCCAAACCTACAGAATGAACAGTACAAAGTGAAAAGTCAAAATTGGTTAACATCATGGTTAAGTGCAAACATAGTGCATGGATGACATGATTTTAGGTTTTGTTAACATCACTATCTAGGGAAGAATGGAATGATAGAATCCAAATATTTTCCTAGGCCAAAAAAATCTTTTCCAACAATGGAAATAACCTGTCTTTGGTCCCATGGGAGGGAAGAGGGCAGCGCAAATTTGAGTATTCAGTATTGGTTTATCTTGTGGGTTTACCTTGTAGTTAAACAAAACCATAAAGGTAATGGTACAACAAATGAAAGAGAAGCAAGGACTTAAGAAAAGTCAACCATTCACTGCACCCCAAAAGGAACAAAAACTAAAGGTTGATACATCTGACTATGAAATAAATTATCTAGCATGTAAAAAATTGTTAATCAAAATAGTTATTTCACATAACACATGCAAAAATTATAAAACGCATTATAAGATAACTGGTTTCACAAGTCAAGTGTCTGACTCATGCACTGAAATTGTAAGGAAGGAGTAAAATAAGTGCAGAAACATTCCTACAGACAACCAATTTTTAATTGCTGATTTACATTGAAAATATATATGATCATTATGCTATTCTAAGTTGGCTGTGAATGAAGAGGACTGAGCTGAAAGAAAGAGAAAATAACATAAACAAAATGAAAGAATTAACCTTTTTGATGTTCGGGTCCTTGAAAAATGGTTCAAATTTATCCAAAAGCTCCTTGCCACCACCATCCAAAACATCTACCCAGATACAGGATCTCCCATTTCCAAAATCTGCCGTTGGCCCTGAATAAATACTGAAGCATATTATCTCTCCATGGTCAACGGGTGTTTCTTGCTTCACGTCAATCTTGGCCACCTGTCAAAGATGTTATCATCAAGAATTATGCAGTTGCTGAAAAAATTCAACTAAATCACAACTCCAAGATTGATACATTATATGGGATCATTTTTCTTTATTTTGTTTTACCTAGGTCCAAACTTCTTATTAGCATGGTGATACTAAATTATTTTTTACCACATCAGCTCACATCATCTTCAGTCTACTTGTCACAATTGATGTCTCACAAGGAAGAGAGACTTGTGAGATAGTTCAAATGCAAGGGCCAGGATAAGCTACTGGCCAACTCCTAACAAAAGGGATTACTTTTGGGGCATCTGGTCAAGCCTTGGTCTATCTCAGATTCTCAGTTGTTAGAGTAATAGTGTATTAGAATTTTTCATCTATCAGATCAGATTTCTATCCATCCAAACATTAGAAATATTCTCCTTAAAATTCTAATAATCTATTGCACAATCAATTATGCTAAAATAAAAGAAGCCTAAAGTTACTGCTTATTTCCACTCTCGTCTCAAACTGATTTCAAATTCTACTCATACAGACCCTAAAACCAAAATTTACATAACCTTTCCCTTTCGTCATAGTTTGCAGCCATTAAATCCTTGAATAGTCCCTTTTAAACAACCTTTTACAAAATGCATACATCAGTTTTGTAAATTTATTACTTCCCTCCAGGTCTTACAATAGTGTGCCTCTATAATGGACGAGTAACCATATGTAAAGGGACAATGACAAATAGGATGTAGTTTAAGCAAAGCACATACCTCAGTGTCACATGCATGGACAAGATCCCTGTACTGATGTATAAGCTTCCCTACAACCTCCTCCGCCATATAGACATTATTAACAACTAGAACTTTGCTATAAATACTAGCAAGCCTCTTTTCAATATCTGGATGGCGAGATGCCTCTTTAGAGTTGGAAGGATTTTCAGCATCACTAACTGCAGCAAGTTTTTCCTTGGTCTGGTTAATTTTACTTTCAATTAGACCATTGCTTGCAAGTTCATTTTCATTGAAATTTCTCTCTTTCTGGTGCTCAAATATCTTCTTAGACAATGATCCATCAGTCTGTGCACCAGTATTTGAACTTTTGGTCAAAGAGAAACCATTTAGCCTTTTATTATCAATTGCTTGACCATTCACATTATCCAGGGTCAGATTGCCACTACCATTAGTCTTTATTTCGGTACTAAATAGCACTGGCGAAACACGATCTTTACTATCAACAAAACGACCTCTACTGTCTCTTGAGAATGTTTGTTTCTGACTGCCAGATTTATCCTGTGTAAGTATGTATCTTTTATCAGCAAACATGGTTTCATGCATAACTGAATTAAAACTGCTGTCTTCCACATGCTCACTCTTTTGCAACCTTACATTTTTCTTCAAGCTTTCACTCTTTTGTTGCCATGAGCTTTTAGTGCTCTCATGGAGTGTAAAAACTTCCAGACTGGAGCCAGCAGTGTAATTTCTGGAAGCTAGTATCCTCTTCACACCTCTTTTTTCCAGGTTACCTATTGACCCTGAAGGCATTTCTACCCAAAACCTAACAAATACAAGATTCCCAATACTCTGTTTAACCACATGTAGGTATCCAAACACTCAGGAAACCAACAAAATCACAAAAAGACAATAAGCAAGCCAATTGATCATACATTCTCGTGAAGAAAAAGAGAGGGAAAAAATGAGATTTACTAACCAAATTATCTAAAAACCCAGATAGTAATGCTCTAAAAAAATACAAAATGTAGGTCTCAGAGAAATCAAAAGCTATGAACTTTAAAAAACAAATTAATAAAAAAATCTCATAAATTACTATAAACTTGTAATATACTTGAAAACTATTAAAAAAATACAATAGCCAGCTAAAATAAAATCGATACAGCAGCCAAAAACACATAACAGATAAAGAGTCGAAGTGAACCTGTGAAGTGCATTAGAGAAAGGCCGAGAAGAAGCACCCACGGAGGCAAAACAAGGACAAGACCGTGAAAACTTGAAATAAGAGGGGCAAATTGGTCTGAATGGGCTAATATGGGTAGTGGAGAGCCCCATAGCTACCACCTCTGCGATTCTACCCAGCTTAGCAGAGCTGCAAGTATCGCTTCTACAAAGAAGAAGAGCCGTTTTGTTGAGAATTTTGATGGCAACCCAGTAAATAAATGGGGTTTTTGAGGGTAGATTATTTGAGTTTGAGAGATAAGGCAAGTGGGTCTGTGAGAGAAGCAGAAGCAGAGGCAGAGGCAGAGGCAAAGCAGAGCCCTGTGGCCATGAGAGTAAAGAGAAGAGGAAGCGAAGCCAAAGCTAAAACCCTTTTGTGGTTTTTTAGAGGGCAATTTTATGGCTGGCAAATATTTGTCTATGTTACATATTTTATTATTTTAATTTGAAATTTAAGGCATGGAAATTTTTAAATTACAAATGTGCCATTCAATTTTGAGGGTTTATGACTATTGCAATTGCTTCCTACTGTAATTTGTTTTATTTTTTTTAAATTTATTGTGAGTTGTAAAGGTAGAAAAAATAGAGTTGTTTATCAGTCCCTTTCTATATAAATTTTAAAAATTAGGAGTTGAAGGCAAAGGCTCTTTGATGATTATTGACTCTTCTATAGTTTCATTTACCAATTATTATTATTGTTTAATTAATTCTTAGTTAATCAAACATTCATATTATATTAATTTAATCAGAGAATAGTTAAGTGTTTATTTTAAAATATAAGAAATTAAGAATTTAAATTTTAATATTTTCATTCACTTTAAAAGAATTTTCAATTATTCTCATAATACTAAAAATTTACCTTTTATAATAATTTCGTATCTTTCTCTTATAATGAGTAGTATTTAGTTGAGTAGCAATATTGGATTAGAAATGATAATTTTTATCCTATCCTAATAAGAATTTGCACCTCACTCTTGATTCCATGAAAAATTCTTATCTATCTTGCCTCACCTTAATCCCCAATCCAAATTTTCACTGACTTTAAAAATATTTATTTTTGTATTATTATTTTGGATTATATATATATATATATATATATGATTTTTTTTAGTAAAATAATATTGTTTTTTAAAAAATACTATTCTTAATAATTTTCTAATTATATATATATACACATACAAATAACATATAAAAATATTTTCTAACAATTTAAAATTATAAAATAAAATAGGATACCAGACATTTCTCATCCTGCCCCACTCTTACCCTAATTCCTAATTAAAAATGGATGAAAATTATATCACTTGTATTATTTAAAATTTAAAATCAAGCATTTAAAATTTTTAATACTTAATTTTTAGTTTTACCAAACACGACTGCTAGTATTAGGCTGCATTTCATTGTTATAGCAAGAAATTCTTGAAGAGAACAAAATATTCTTATTGGTTATATTTAAATATGTGTGTATTTAAATGAGTATTAAAATGCATAAATTGTTTTAGTTAGATATATTGACAAACATACTTAAAATGAATTTTAATTTTTTTTATTCAAATGTAAGTTGTCTATATGTGTATAGACTATAGAGAGAACAATTCTTCATATAATATGTGAAGATTATGTCTGCTTAAAAAAAAGTGAGTTAGGTGGTGTTTGGTAAAACTGAAAATTAAGTGTTGAAAATTTAAGTGCTGAATTTTAAATACTTAATAATATAAGTGATATAGTTTTTAAAATATAAATTATTTAAAATTTAATCACCTATTGTATTCAGTAGAAATTTTAAGTTAAATATTTTAACTTACCATTTTAAGTGGTTTTTGACTTAATTGAAAACTTTAAGTTGAGATTATTTTATATTATCAAACCATTTTAAAATTAATAAGTGCTGAAAATATTAAATTAAATAATAAGTTGAGTTATCAAACACCCCCTTACTATTGAAAATATTTTAGCTTATTCAAGTGATCCAAATAATTCTTTTTTTATTATTTTTATTTAGTCGACCGTAGATATTTCCTAATTAGCTTAAATCTTCTATTCGGGCGAGTTCAATCTCCTATTCGGACGAGTTCAAAGGTGCACCCTAGAAAATTCTAATTCAAGGTCAAATTGTGATTGATTTAGATCTTCTTATTATCAAGCTGAACACCTAAATCAAATTTGTGATTGTTTTGCAGAAGCTTCCTCTCCTACTTGCTGACTAATAAACAAATGGCTTGAATAAAAATCTTGGTCATAGAAATTTTATATAAAAAAATGTGATTAGAAACTCTCCATCAAACTGCTGGGATACAGAGTTCATTTGCAACAGATGTAGCAGCAGGACAAGCATGTTAATTATATAGGGCATTTCTTAGAAAACCAAAACCAATTTGTTGGGAAGGAAAACAGAAAAAATAAAGAAACATATAGAAAGGTTTAAAAAAATGATGTTTGAGTAATAAAAAAATGATTTTCTTTTTCTTTACAATCTGATGAGAAATTTGGTATACTTAAGCAAGTTGCATTAACACTTTCTTCCATTTCCTACCCCTATCAATCATCTGGTCTATTCGGTTCGGTTTGATCTTCATCTATATCTCTATAAGGAGAAATAGCTCCATTTGAATTGTAATCTTCCATACCCTGATCATCATCATGCCCTTTCTCATTTACTGCTAAATATTCAAGAGCTGTTACAACATCACTCATTAATGGCCTAGTAGCTGCTTCTTCTTGGAGGCACATAGCTGCTACTGCAAGTGCTTGATAAAGACCCTTTACAGGGTACTTTCCTTCTAACGATGGATCCGCCATTAATGTGAATTTTCTTCTGTCTTTAAATAATGGTGTTGCCTGCACAAGAAAAAAAAAAAAAAAAAAGCAATTAAGAAAAGGGGGCTTCACTTATATCACAAATAAGTTATGAAGAACAAACATTTTAATTTTGGACATCTGTTCATACTTGAATAGTCATGTCGACCTGTTCATGTCGTGTTATAAATGTGTCATCTATCTGTGTTTATACCTTACAGAAAATCATAAGGGGCTTCAATTTATAGTACACATCAGCTATGAAGCACGGATACTTTAGTTTCAGGCACATGCATGTGTCGTGTCGTGTTGGACACTTTTCTAACATGACACAACAGGTGTCATGTGTTAATTTTTGTAAGAATAGTCGTGTTAGTATGTATGTATTGTATCATAAGCATATCTTGTATTTGTGTCCATGCAGAATCAGGATTTGGAGAACCAGAACATTCTATACATACCCAAACAACTAGATTCTGCTCTTCGGTTGCTCTTGTATTGTCAATAACTCTTCTTCCTGTGATTATCTCCAAAAATACAACTCCAAAGCTGTATACATCAGACTTTGAGGTTAATTTACCTGTCAATGCATACTCAGGTGCACAATAGCCATAAGTTCCCATGACTCTAGTGGAAACATGAGTCTTATCCCCAGTTGGACCAAGCTTTGCCAGTCCAAAATCTGAAAGACTTGGATTGAATTCTTCATCTAATAATATGTTTGATGATTTAAAATCACGGTATATTACTGGAGGATTCGCTGTTTCATGCAAGTATTCAAGTCCTTTTGCTGCTCCTTCAGCAATTTTCATCCTGGTTTTCCAATCCAAAGGCTTTTTGCCTTTTGGTAAATCTGAAAAGAAGCTCATTCTCAGCCTTTTTTTTTTACTATAATGAAATGAAAGGGGAAGAAATCAAAATGAAAGTTACTTCGTACTTTATACATACCAAGAAGGTGATCCTCAAGAGATCCATTAGGCATATAATCATACACTAAAATTCTTTGATCACCATCAGCACAGTATCCAACTAGATTCACAAGGTTAGGGTGATGAAGAAGACTTAACATCAAGACCTCTACTAGGAATTCTCTATTTCCTTGAAATCCATTTCGATCTAGTTGCTTGACAGCAACAACCTAAAGAAAATGAAAACAATACAAAAATAAATCACTAACTCATTACAATATTTTCTTTTCTTGCTTTCTTTATAATCAAGAAAGGAAATGTGGAAAGAAATGAGAATTATACTGTAGCAGTACTTGGTTTGTTTTGTCAAGTTGTCCTTTGTACACCCTTCCAAAACCACCTTCTCCTAGCAGATTATCAGGGTTGAAGTTTTTAGTTGCTATATTCAATTCGCGGAACGTGAAAATATCAGCAGATATATTGCCTTTTCCAATTTTCTTTATTTCTTCTGTTATGTACCTTCTTCTGCTGCTATCTGCAGAATAAGATAAAATACCATTACTCAGATTTAACTCCTTGAGGTTACAGAAAAAGTAGTCTTGTTGTGTTATAAACAATAATTTTGGTCAACAAATTACTTATGGGGTAAGGGAATTACAACTTTGAAAGTTCCTGCAAATTGTAAAATTTTTGCTAATATCTTAATTGAACAGCAAATATTATAGATGAATTGATAATAATTTGACACCATGATGATAAGGTGGGAAAGAAACTCATATTAAGGGTGGAGTCTAGTGAACATTGAAGACTTGGCTTGTTAATCTCAACAAAAAAAAAAAGTGTAATTTAGTCATGTAATTGCCTTTAAATAATATATTAGAAGCATAATTGCATTATTCATAAAAACAGAAGAATAGGCCTTTTTCTGAATTATTCAAAAATTAGGCATAGTCTTCATCAATTTCAAAAAGCAAATTCTAGGCATGAGAACAATGCTTTATATGATGACTATAATTAAAATCAATCATATATAGGCAGACAACCAAGAGTACAATCATTTATAAAGATCATCCCCAGTGTACGAGACTCCCTACTTTGCGAGGGTGTTGATGGGTTATGTTAATTATGATTGAGAGAAAAGTAATGTTGAAAACTAGAAGATACAAGGCCAAGGAAAAAAAGAATATGTATTTCCTTGAAAGTTTTCATATAATTTAAGAATTTAAAAATAGGGTTTAAAAAATTCACCACTTTTGAAGGAGATATTAGCAAATGAGGCTAAAGTTCTTGTGTCTTTATATTCCCTTATGCTTTTCTTCAATGATTTTCTGCTGACTTTCTGTTCTGACATGCAACATTGAAAGCAGCTCATCTTGCCACCCTCTCAAAATCAACAACCATCAAAATCTTGAATCTAATAAATATCACAGATATAAATTTAAATATTGGCTTGTTTGAGACTTGGGAAGATTCAGTCTCAAAAACAAGCAAAGGCATTCAATCCAAGAATTGGGTTGATTATGGAGAGAGATGATGTGCTGAATTAGCCAACTGAAAACCTTAACCCTGGAAGAGATTCTTGTTTTTCAGGAGACACAAGAAAATTCTTCCATTCTTCTTTGTTTTGCTTCATCCATCTCAAAACCCCTTGAGCTAGGAAAAAGGAAAAAAAGACCTAGTCAAATTTGCTAACTATAGTAATGGACAGGTACTTTCTATCTTTGTTTTAACTATCCTAAATCCTTGCTATTTAAAAAATTTCTTTTAGGCAAAATAAACTATGGTTTTCTTTGATTTTTTTTGCTAACCCCATTAATGGTAGCATGCTAAGAATGGATTTATGTTAACCTTGCCCTACTCCTATTTTTTACCTTATTTAAAACAATACTCTTATATTGCAATATTGAGTTATATAATTATTGAAAAGCTCATTTGTCATTTATCTTTGAAGATATATCATCTATTACAGAAATATTTTATGATAATATATAAGACTTAGCAATACCATGTTTAATCCAACTATAGCCAAGACTATGGTCCTGTTCTTGGTCAATAGAGGTAGTTACATTTCCTAGTCAATGTTTAACAGGTTTGTATGAAATTTAACAGAACGGTCGACTGGACTAATCATTAGATTTTTTTACCAAAGAATATGTGCATGATTAGGACATTTTCACATTTTCAGTCCAGCCATGGTAGCTTAACCATCATTAGACCAAGGTTGTTAAAGAAAAGCATTTGACTGAAAAAGATTTCTTGAAGTTGGATTCTCTAGCAAAGGTTCACCAGCTTGGAAGTATATTCTTAGGAATAGATATACTATTTGTGGAGTTTGAGATTTGACTTTTGGATTTTGACTATTGGCTTTATATAATCTCCATTAATAGAAACAATCCTTTACAAGAGGGGAAGAAAAGATTATTTAGGACCTTAATTAGCCATTTTAATTTCAAATGACTGTAGGGCCTATTCAAACTAGTCCTCCTTCAATAAAAGATTGTATGTTTCCCATCATGAAACCTAACAAAGACATAATATGCATAAGGTTCTTCAAATATTCCAACAGTGGAAATCTCTGTATGAAATTGTAGTTGACAAAGAATCTATATATCGAACTTTTAGTGAGAAAGAAATCTCCTACATTTGGCTAAACAGAACTCAATTCAAAAAGAACAATCTCATATACTGTATTAATGCACTTTAATTTCTTTTTAATTCAGGGACGATAATGTTTATTAGTTATTAGTGAGGAACGATGAGTGTAATTAACCCAAGAATAAATGAATGTGTTGGTGTTAAGACACCATTCAATACTCAGCTACCCCAAAGTTCTAATGGCCAATTGTTTCTTACTTAACGGAAGAGCAAATGTTATTACATTCATTTTTGCAATAATTAATAACAAACTTCTAATTCATGCCAAAGGCAAAGACTGTGAACAGTGTGAAACATGAAAAAAGAAAAGAAAAATAATACATAAATAACCATTTTTCCAAGGATTAGGCAGTGCCACTATCATGGTCATGGACCAAAATTTCCCCCAATTTTATTTCAGAGAATGGCTTTGTTAATGGATGCCATTTAGCCGATAGCTTTGAAGAAACTTGTCCCATGGTTGGCCTAGATTAAGGATTTGCACTCAAACATGCAAATGCAAGTTTGGAAATAGATCACACCTTCAGCATCATGTTTCCCAGAAGTTGGTAGGCATTGGTCAATCACATGTTTCATTAGTCTTTGCTGGTCAATTCCTAAAGATGATGAAAGATTTGAGATGAGATCAACTAGATGTATTTCCATTATTATCTCCAATGTCACCACACCAATGCTATAGACATCGCATTTTTCATTCACTACCATTGTGTAAGCTAACTCTACAAAATGAAATAAAAAGGACCATATTATTTACTAGCAGCAGATACAATGAAATAAAATTAAAGAAGACATCAAGGTATGCACTGTTGACTTATTGGCAATGTTCCAAATCTCACATCGAAAAGATGTGGGAAATTGGATGTTAATTTTGGCTATAAATAAGGTTTTTGGTTCCCTTTGTAAAGCATCCCAAAAACAATTTAGCTTTCTCCTATTTCTAAGGTTTTAATTGTATTTTTTCTCTTCTCTCTTTTGTAATATTTCTTTACTATATTGAAATATTAATTTGGTAGTGTCCGAGGACGTAAGCAAAATTGGCCGAACCTCCTTAAAATTCTGGTGTTCTTTTTATTGTCTATTTAATAGCT
>CATKHJ010711693.1:0-16107 GCA_949750685.1 Vernicia montana
TCTTCAATTCTAGGGTTTAGATGGATCCTATTGATTTAATATGTTTGTTTAGATGTATGATTTAAGAATTATATTATCATTGTTCTATGCTTAATTCCACATATATGTGATTAGCTACCACTTATATGACCTAGGTATTAATTGAAGGATCGATAGATGAAAATTAATGCTTGATTAAAAGAACAATAAACTTAGAGTTTACTAATCAGAAATGCACTAAACCCTATGCATGCTTATGATTAGGTTTAAAATTAATTTGATTTCTAATTGAACTAATTCGAAAGATACGTCCATTAGAATCATTTGTGATTTTATGCCATTCATTTGCATTTCCCTAAACATATTATGGTTTAATTGGATTCTAATTAGCCGAACTTGAAAGATTCGTTAATTGGATTCTAGTTAGGTCTTAATTAATTCTATGCTTCATTAGGTGAAGTTGACATCCCTAGAAGCCTACCCAATCTTATTACATTCTTCTCATTCATTCCTTTACTCTCATTCAAAATCAATTTAATTTTCTTGAAATCAATAGCCATCTTGATTAGAGTGTTTAGGATTGTGTTTGTATATATTGTTTATTGGCATTAATTGGGTAGTAAGTTAATTATAATTGCGCCTAGGTATATTTCCTCAACTCCGTGAGAGATCGACCTCGGGGTGAACTCATTACTATCTATGATACGATTCGTTCACTTGTGAGTATTTAAATTTGTATGAGCTTAGACTAAATCAAATTTAAGTGTAACAGTTGTTAATCAAGTAAGCCAAAGTATGTAGAATTGAGTTAGGAGGGTTGTATTTATAGAATGAGGGGGTGGGAGACTAGTTATCCAAATTTTCGATGTGGAAAAACATGTGAAAAAAGGCTGAAAATCCGAATTGGAAGTCAACAGCCATAGGATGTCTTACAGTAGCCGCAAGGAAGCCTGTGGAAGCCGCAGGGGCAGCCTATGTAGGCATGCCTGCAACAGCCTCGCTCGCCTTTTTTTTAGTCCATTTTTGGCAGTTTTGGCTTCTAAAAGTCTGTTTTCCTAGCCTAAGTGCTTCTAAGGTTTGTTTGATGCAGAAGGGTGAAAAATTAAGGATTTACAGTTGCCCCCTTATCAGAATTGTCATGTCTAGTAGGTGATTCTGATAAGTGTGAACCTGAGAGATTTTAATTGATTTTGATAGAAGAGATGATCCTGGTCTGTTTTGGGATGTCCAGTTTGATGTCTAGATCAAATTTTAAATATATTGGGCCCTCATCAGAATTGTCCTGTCTATTAGGCGATTCTGATGAGTGTAAACCTAGGGAGAATTTGAATTATTTTGGTAAAAGAGATGGTCGCAGTCTGTTTCGGGAGATCTGGTTAATGTCTAGGTCAGTGTTTAGATATTTTGGGTAAATGAAATGGTCCCGATCTATTTTGGGTTAAAACTCTGAGTCTAGTGTGAAGTGCATCCTAAATATGATCTAGGCATGCAAAAATGTGAATGTTTTAATGAACTGAATACCTCAAACTGGCGAAGCGTTGCTATGGTATTAGGGTGTTGATCTTCTAAGTGGAAGGTGCCCACACTTTAGAAGGATGAAGGAAGGTGACTTGGTCAGTTTGTTTGGCCTTGGGTTGATTGGCTTGGAGATGGTGGGATTGAAGTCAGTCTAGGTCGATTTTGGGCTTTCCAAAGGTGAAAGATGGTTGGATTTACTTCAGATACTCACTCTGGTTCAGGTATGAAGTTGGTTAAAAGCTGGTGAAGGATGGTTGGCTTTTCGGCTTGGGCTTTCCAAAGGTGAATGATGGTTGGCTTTACTTCAGATATGATGTTAAAAGTTCTAGCCATAAGGAACTTATGGATTTTCTTTGTGTGGCCCATGGTTGCCCCCATGATATGGATTCAGAAGACTTTGTGTGCCAATAAGTTTGGGCTTAAAGGAGGATTAGGCTAAGGATGGTTTGCAGACTTTGATCAACATTATTTTTTCTTTGCTAAGGGACTTGGGTTTTAAAAAATGATAGGATTTGCTAAGGAGACTTGGCTTTAAGAATGATAGGATTTGCTAAGGAAAACTTGGGCTTAAAGGATGATAGATTTTACCAAAAATACTTAGGCTTTAAGGATGATAGGATTTGGCAAGGAAACTTGGGCTTTAAGGATGATAGAATTTGCTATGGAAACTTGGGCCTTAAGGATGATATATTTTGCCAAGGAGACTTGGGCTTCAAAGATGATTAATGGGATATGAGGAGCCCTTTATTCCTTCTGTAGCAATTTCAGTAGATGAGCACCCCATCATCCCTCCAGCCACTGATCCTTTGGCTCCAGGCACTTCTCAGTCTCATGAAGCAATTACAGAGACAGATGATAAGGGAGTGACTTCACCTGTAAAAAGGTCAAAGGGTAGAGGAGACTACTCTTAAAGGGGAACAAGTTGTACGGCCTAGTGAGGTGCCCCTCATATCTACTTTTGAACCTGCTCGAAGCACACCTCCCAATGAAATGCAACTGATTGAGGTCAATGAAATGACCATTCCAGAGCTTGTCTTTCCTAAGCAAGCACTAGTCTTAGCTAGGGAGGCTCTAGATGAGGTGAGTATTCTTTATTCTTGTTTTTGTTATTAGCTTGCATTGTGTTTATTTGTTAACTTTCTTTATTATTTTATGCAATCTGTAAGGGCCCTTAACTAGTATCGCGTAGAGGTGAGTGAGACCCTCTTTGCTCGCCAATAAATAATTTCCAAGCAGGAGGCAGAGATCCAGCAGTTAAGGGCTTCGTTGGAGCAGGAAAATAAGAGTCCAGCTCTCTTGCATGAGCTGAAAAAGCTAAGGAGCGAGGTGGCTCGTCTAAGGTCTGAGCAAGCTGCTGTCCAGGAGAAGTGTTGGTACTCGGAAGGACAGTTCAAAAGAAAGGATGAGGCTTTTGAGAAATTAACCCAAGAGTCCCAAACTCAAATTATTGGCCTTCATAGCATTGTCCAGGCTAGAGATGGAGAAATTCAGGAGCAACTAAAGGCTATCCAAGCCTTGGAAGAGGACAAGAGGAATCTAGATATTCAAGTTGTTGACCTCCAATAGAAGGTGAAGGATCTTTCAGATATCTACGAGGCTATCAGCAACTTCAACAGGGCATAATAGGAATTGAGGAAAGCTTAGGACGAGATGAGGATAACTGAATTCTATCACAAATGGGCTAAAGATGAGCGAAAGATGGCTATCACCAATTTCCTTCGATCAGAGAGCTACAAGAAGAGGCTGCTTGTTGATGAGATTCGAAGGGCCATTAATTATTATAATAAAGCCCTAGATGATACAGCAGTCAAATTCCCTAGCGTCCTAGCAAATGTGTCGAAGAGAAGACTCCCCGAACTACCTCCTCCCCCTGGCGAGTCTAAATTTTCCATAACTCATGAAGAAAAAAGGGAGAGCGAGGTAGTTCACTTTCCTGTTGTTTATGGAGAGAAGGGTGAATCTTCTGTTCAAGTACCTGATTCTAGGTCTGCTGTTATTGGGCTTCCTCCAGCATCAACTTTGCCTCCAGTTTCTACTGTAGTTTCAACTCATTCTATTATTTCTCTTACTTCAGAGCTGCCTGCTTCCAGCTCGTCTTCAACTACTACTTGTTATAGCTCTGCTCCAACATTATCTTCCACAAGTGCAAATCCAACTCCTCCAACAAATGTTGATCTACCTCCTTCAACATGACATTATTTCATTTATATTTTTGTTGTGTTTTTTTTTACACACATGTACAATTCTTTTGTAAGTACATTGATACAACTATAATAAAATGAAGTGCTTCGTCTTTTAGTAGATTGTGCATTTTTTTAGTATTGTCTGAATTTTTCTTCTAAGTACTCATTGAATACTTGAATGCTTTGCCTTTATTGCATATTCTGTCACATTGCTTTCAGACTTAGGTAGTTTTCTATAGGCTTTAAGTTGTTGCTTTTAGGACAGAAGTCTTCTATCACTTATATTTTCTATATACTTTCTTAATTGTTGTCATGGGCCATCTCCACACCGCCCCTCCCCCCCAACGAAGGGGGAACTTTTCCCTTAATAGTTTGTGAATCTTCACGGCTTCGAGTCCATGTTAAAGGCTTGTCATACCTTGTTTTGACGAGGCACTTTATGCCTTCGCTATGTTGTCTGGTTTCGCCTTTGGTGAGCTTCTTATGCTTTTAGCTTTAGCTAGGTTTCTTTCTTGTAGGAATTCTTGCTTTTTTTTGGTGAGCATTGTTTTGCCTAGAACTAACTATGTCTTTTGTGCCTATCAGATTTTTCTTAGACTACATCGCCTTTTCAACCTTAGCTTGGGCGTTCGTCGTTTGAGCAAATCTGAATAGGACTTTCACTCCCTCTTGCAGAGAGTTGCCTCGTGGATTTTCGCCTAAAGTTCACTATGTCTTTCGCCTATTAGATTATGCCTGGACTACATTGCCTTTTGAATCTTAATCTGGGCATTCGTCTTTTGAGCTAACCTTAATAGGACTTTCACTCCCTTCTGCAGAGAGTTGCCTCGTAGACTTTCGCCTAGAGTTCACTAGGTCTTTCGCCTATTAGACTTATGCCTGGACTACATCACCTTTTTAGCCTTAGCCTGGGTGTTCCTCTTTTGAGCTAGCCTTAATAGGACTTTCACTCCCTTCTACAGAAAGTTGCCTCACGGACTTTCGCCTAGAGTTCACTAGGTCTTTCACCTATTAGACTTATGCCTGAATTACATCGCCGTTTGAGCCTTAGCTTGGGCATTTGTCTTTTGAGCTAGCCTTAATAGGACTTTCACTCCCTTCTGCAGAGAGTTGCCTCGCGGACTTTCGCCTAGAGTTCACTAGGTCTTTCGCCTATTAGACTTATGCCTGGACTACATCGCCTTTTGAGCCTTAGCCTGGGAGTTCGTCTTTTGAGCTCAACCTAGTAGGTCTTTTTCTCGCTGAGCTTCGTACTTTGCATGCTCTTCGTCGGCATTCTCACACACATTCTCTCTCTTTTAAAGAAAAGTTAGATGGTTGAAATAATTGCTTCTTTTACTGATTTTTCACTGATAATACATCTTTAGGTGTTATATATTCCAAGTGTGGGGAACTGCAGCACCATCCATGGTTACAAGTTTGTAGGTAGCTGGTCCTATTACTCTTTCCACTCTGAATGGACCTTCTCATGTTGGGGCGAGCTTTCCAGTGCCTTTTTGCTTCCCAATAGCTTTTAAATGTCTCATGACTAGGTCACCTTTTGAAAACACCTGATTCTTGGCTTTCTTATTAAAATGGCTGGCAGCTTGTTGTTTGTAAGCTGCCACTCTGATGCTTGCAGTGTCTCTGAGTTCTTCAAAGAGGTAAAGATCAATTCTCCTCGCTTGGACATTAGCCTCGTTTATGCAGTAGTTGACTCTTCCACTGGGCATGCCTATGTCCATAGGAATGATTGCCTCCGTGCCAGAGGTTAAGCTGAAGGGGTTTCCCTAGTTGGCTGCCTCAGGGTGTTTCTATATGCCTAAAGGACATGATGTAGTTTGTCTTCCTAATTTCGATCGTATCCATCTAGCCTTCTCTTTAAGCCTTGCATGATTGTTCAATTTGTCACTTCAGTTTGGCCATTTGTCTAAGGATGGGCCACAAATGAGAAGTGTTGTCTTATATTAAGCCCTGAGCAGAAAGCTCTCATTTTAATATTATCGAATTGCTTCCCATTATCGCTGACAAGCTAATAGGGAATGCCAAACCTGCAAACAATATTTCTCCATAAAAAGTTAATTACCTTCTCGACAGTGATATTGGCCAGTGGTTTTGCTTCTACCCATTTGTTGAATTACTCTACTACAACAAGGAGGAACTTTCTTTGCCCTGAGGCCATAGGGAAAGGTCCCACAATGTCTATCCCCCACTTCGTAAAAGGCCATGGGATGATGATTGGCATATTCTCTACTGCTGGAACATGTTTGTTGTGATCAAATTGACAAGAATGACACTTTCTGACCAAAGCCATTGCATCTTCTTTCATTCGGGGCCAATAGTACTTTTGCCGGATTGCTTTTGCTGCTAGCATCTATCATAATATGGACAAAATTTTAGAAAAATTTAATTCAAATATAACTAAATTTATAAAATTAATAATATGGACTTTTAAATAAATTTTAATTCATCCAAAATTAGTTTTAATAACATGTATCAAATACACTTGAGGCCTAACTCAAGTGACAAGAGCATTGCTCTTGGAAGTGAAAAGTTTTGAGCTCAAATCCCCTCCTCTGCACTATGTGAGATTTCACCTTTATGACAAATGTAAGAATATGGCTACCCTCTGTTGTGTAACCTACAGCCCATTGGGCCTCCTAGTATCAAAAAAAAAAAAATAATAACATATATCAAATGATTAAATTAATGTTGTTAATTCTAATATATGTTATAGTATATTTCTACAATAAATTAAAATTTACTTGTCATGTTGTACATTGTGGAATATATAAAATTGAACATAATAGGTGAAATTTTCAATCGAACACATTGTAATCGTTTAATTCTATGATCATATTATTAAAACCAGTTTGCAGCATTGTTATTAATGTGGTAAACAGATAGAAAAGACTAATAAGTAACTGCAAGCTTTTGACATGGTCAATCCGGCACCAAATAGGACAATCCGCCTAATGAGACTACTTAATTAGTTTTTGAAAACTCACGGTTCTTTTGCATATAAATACTCCAAGAAGATGAGGTTAAGTAGATTAATTAGTTATAAAATTAAAGATTCTTCTAACGGAAAAAAGATTATAGTTAAAAAGGATATATAGTAATTTAAGAGCTACTTAACTTGGTCAATTTCTTAATTATGGGAAAGGAAATAATTGTTCTAGTCCTGTGCTTAGCCATTGTTGTTCTTAACTCAGCAAATGCAGAAGTTCCAGCAGTTTTTATATTAGGAGATTCAACAGCTGATACTGGAACTAACAATTTCTTGCCTGGAAGCGTAATTAGGGCCAATTTTTCACCTTATGGCATTGATTTTCCCCACTCTAGACCAACCGGAAGATTCAGCAATGGCCTTAATAGTGCTGATTTTCTTGGTAACTATACCTCACTTTCCATCCATGGACTTTTTATTTTTTATTTTGATTTTACATATAATGGGAGAGGTACTCTAACTTTTGGTCTATTTCCAAATTGTGATATGCAATTACCATTACCTGACCAAGTCTATATATATATATATATACATTTATGTTCTCTGTGTGTGTAAGACAACTCAAATTTTGAAGATTTTTTTTTATTATTATTATTTTGATTGAGTCAATTATAGGTATTTTTGATTCAGTTTTTTTTTCAATAAATTTAGTTTCGACTATAACTTAAACTCAAGATCTTTCATCTTTGTAGACGATTGCAATACCACTTAACTAAAGATTATCCATTCTCTTATTGTTAGCATTAGGCATTCAGGTGCATTTAAATTAGTGTGCATTAATGTTTTAAGTTGATATAGCTTTTTTTATTTTTTATTTTTGTCATTGGTTTGTGGTCAGCTAAGCTAGTGGGATTCAAGAGAAGTCCAATACCTTACTTCTTTCTAGTGAACAACACAAAATTCATGAAGAGGCCAAGCTTCAGAGGAGTAAACTTTGCCTCTGCTGGCTGTGGCATTTTTAACATAACTGGACAACCAACAGTAAGCATCATCTAAACTTATTAATATGACATGTCGTTAGATACAAAAGAAAAAGAAAATTTACCATGAAATTTCCAAATTATATGTCTTGCAGAATAGCTCAAAGAATGTAATCCCATTTGGAGAGCAAATAGAGCAACTTTCATCAATTTGCAGTGAGCTTGTAGCTAATAAGGGTCAAGAGAGTGCTCAAACTTTTCTTTCCAAATCTTTGTTCTTCATCAGCATTGGTAGCAATGATGTTTTTGCTTATTACCTTTCCAAAAGTACTCTTCCTAAAGAAGACTTCATAGCTTCTTTAGGACTTGCATATGAGACATACTTAAGGGTGAGATTAATTTCTTTATACTTATTATAATGCCTTATTAATTATATGATATGTCAATACTAATTTTAATGCAGTTTTTACATTTTAATTTGTATAGATAAAATCACTCAAAAACTTTTATTTTTATTGAAAAAATTGCTTTTAGACACCCCTGAATTTATCATTTTCTTATGTCCCTATAATTTTATTTTTTCACATTGAGCTCTCAAACTTTTAATTTATTTTCTTATTGAAAACTTTTTTTTTATGTTAAAAGTAAAATTATTCATAAAAAATTCGTTAAAGATAATTTATAAATTACTAAAGATTTGTATTATGTTACTTTTCAAAAAATTATACTACTTAAAAGATAAAACTTGAAAAGTTTAGAAGCACATAAATCTAGGTTTTCCTTTTCTGTAAATTCAATAATTTTTCAGGTGAAAAATTAAAATAACTTTTTAATGTTTTTAAATTATTATTTACCAATTAATTTTTCATCAGTTTTACTTTTACATAAGAAAAGTCGTCAATATAAAAATAAATAAATAAAAGTATAAGAATTTAGTATGAAATGTTGACAAAAGTTCACTATCACAAATTGAGTATAGATTAGACTTATTTATGATTTGAGTTTGAATTTAAAAAATATTAAATTTTTTAAAAATCTAACCCATAATTTTTTTTACTATAATTGCGGCCCGCGGCCTGACATACGAGCATGAGTATAATTGAATCATGTTTCTTCAAAGTTGACCCAAAATGCAAAAAACATAGGAACATAAATTGAAGTGTTGTTGATATGCAGAGCTTGTATAAACTAGGGGCAAGGAAGTTTGGCATTATAAGTGTTCCTCCAATTGGGTGCTGTCCATCTATGAGGAGTCTAAACCCTACAGGAGATTGTTTGGAGGACTTGAACTCTCTTGCTACTGACTTTTATTCAACAATCAGTGCCCTTTTGGTCAAGCTCAGCTCTGAATACAAAGACATGATATATTCCCTTGGAAATGCGTTTGAGATGACTGTAAATGTGATAGATGATCCATCTTCCTTCGGTGAGTTATATTATATATATATATATATATATATATATATATATTCAATTTAATAATATATTTCCATATTTTAATTAAGCTTAATTAATAGTTAAATTTATTTCCTTGTTTTTTATTCTTGCATTTTTTTCAATTGTATCTTAAATTTTTTATTTTTTTTTTAAATTATACCCAATTTGAAAATTTAATATCATTGTACTTCAAGTTAATTTTTGTTTTAAAAAAAAAATTAATGTTATTTTCATATTAATTAAAAGGGAAAAAAAAAGGATAAATGAACTTATTATATATCATATTATCATTTTAGTTTTTAAATTTCAATTGAAATGAATTGGACTCTTTAATTACAAATTGATTACTTAAATTATTAATTTGATTAGTGATAATTTACCAAATTTATAAAATTGGAGATTAATTACAATTAATTCTAATTAAAATCTAAATGCTATTGACTATATGTACATAATAAGTTCAAAGGCAGATTTAATATTTTGTAATTTTTGAATATTGGGCAGTGCCGGCTCAAGACATAGATCACTAAAGCCTATGCCTAGGGTCCCAAAAAATAAGGGGCCTTAAAAAATAATTCATTTTCCAAATATACATATATTATAAATATTTTTAAATCTATTTATTTAATATATATATTATTAATTTTGTAAAATTTTGACTTTATTAAAATTCTAAACAAACTTAATTAGAGTAATAAATTAAAGTTGTCAATTAATAATTTGTTTGGTAAATCGTAAAAATATCTTAAACCAAAAAAAGATAAACGTTAGAACACTTAAATTAATTGATTTTAACATTACAATTAAACTTTACTTTCTCAAAATTGTCTTCAAAATTTTCTCTATAATAAAAATTTTATTCTTCTCATTTTTTCTTAATTCTTTACTCTTCCTCTATTTTCTTTATCTTTTATTCTAAATTATTTTAACCAAATCTCAAAATTCATCAAATCAAAATCAACAAATTTGATTCAAAGGGCCTCTCAGAGTTGATAGAAAAGATAAGATAAGTTTATATCATATTATTTATATTTAATTTTTTTCTCTATAATTATTTATTTTTAATATTTATTATTTACAAAATTATTTGACTAAATTATGTATGTTTTCATATTGAATAATTATGAACAAGAAGAGCTTCAAAAACTGAAAATTAATGCTAGTAAATTTTTAAATTTGTTTATTATTATAAAATCAAAATCCTAAGAAAAAAAATTGAAAATATATTTCAATTTTTTTTAATTAAGATTTTTTTCTTTATAGTAATATGTGTTTTAATTTTTTTTTTTATTTTTATGCAGGTAAAATAAGTTTATGAAGATTTTATAATTTTTATATTCATTTCATTCCACTTTAATAGGCAACTTTCATTTTGCACATAAATTAAGAAAATTAGTTAATAGCATTAATTTTAACTATTGTTTTACTAAAATACCTTTATTTATTAACTACTTTTTTACTAAAAAAAAAGTGAAATTTTAATTGTAAGTTGTAATATTTATGCTTATTAATGAAGGATAATCCTGACCATTATTTATTAACTAACAATTAAAAAAGAAAAATGACCTATAATTTGGAATGGACGAAAAAGAAAAAAATACCTATCAAAGTGGGACGGAGTGAGTAATATATTTATATTATTAGAGGGCCATCAAATTAACTATTGTTTAGGATTACAAATACTGTTGAACCGACCCTGGTATTGGGACGAGGAATTTAACATATTTTGTAATTTTAATTAATATGAAATTAATATTATTATATTAAAAAAGAAAAATGACCTATAATTTGGGACAGACGAAAAAGAAAAAAATACCTATCAAAGTGGGGCGGGGTGAATAACATATTTATATTATTAGAGGGCCATCAAATTAACTATTGTTTAGAACTACAAATATTGTTGAACTGACCCTGATATTGGGACGAGGAATTTAACATATTTTGTAATTTTAATTAATATAAAATTAATATTATTATATTTTTCAATTTTAACGTGAGATATAATTAAAACTAAAATTTAAAACCTAGTGACAAAAAAATATGGAGTGCAATTTAAAAAACATGAAAAATATTGAAATAAAATTTGACCATCAATCCTTTTATATATAATTAAATTAAATGTGATATTAATAAATGATTGAAGTATTACTAAATTTGCTGAACCTATGATTTTCAGGATTTGTGGATGTGAAAATTGCATGTTGTGGAGATGCAAAGGTACCCTGCGGTCCAAACGCAACCCTGTGTTCGGATCGGCGACAGTACTTATTCTGGGATTTGTACCATCCTACAATGAAAGCTTCATGGCTTGCAGCTATTACCCTCTACACTGGCGAACCAAGATTCGTATCTCCCATTAACTTCAAGCAATTGGCTGAGGCTTAATTTAATTACCAGATACTAAATTCTGATAATAATGTGTTTTTCTCCTCTCTCTTTCTTTTTTTTTTTTTTTTTTTTTTTCCTGAGTATTCAAGGCGAAAATTGATACTAGTGATATTCGAACAATCATGTTCACTCCTAAATAGTGTGGGCTAATGTTATTATCACTTAATCAAGGAATCATTCTCTTTTAATTTATTCCACTCTTTGTATCAATACAATAATGAAAAAAAATATACACTTAATATTAGAATTTGCGTTTAATTTATTATTCTTCAAATTATATTTAATACTACTAGTTTTTTTTTTAGTACGTACGTTGTATAATGACTTGTATTTTTTATTAACACGCGTGGATTATTAATACAAAAAAAATTACAAAAAATAAAATCAATCCATTATTATAAACAGCCATCTTATCTCCGGGTTTTGTTTTCTTCTTTCCAGAAACATCATATATGCAGAACAACGGAAGTTTAATACCTGTGCCATGTACAACAGGTTGTGCCAATGTACCTTAACTAAGAATATGGTTAATTCAGAAAGTACATCGCACTTCACCTGGTTACAAAATTAAATAAACAAAAATTCTAACTCAATTACTATTGTAGAGAGTAGCTTTCATATTTGATATTGTTATTATTGGCTATCATTGAAAATATTTTCAAGCATCTCTCCTTCATTGTAAGCTAAGTCTTCCCACAAAATTAATGGTAATTTATTCAATCTATAAAATAAATAATTAAAATATGTGTTAGCATAAACAATAATAAATTCAATTAAAAAAATTGTTTAAAAAAAAATCAAATGTTACTTTACATCCAACAGCATGACTTCTCTTTTCGTGAGCCTTTTTTCTTTTTTTGAAGCTATATGTTGATTTCACGAGAACAACCGCAACCAAAAAAAAATATATATATATATATATATATATTAAGTGATTTATTCGGTTACTTTGTTTTTAACAAAGTAAACATACTTTATTTTATTTTACGAAAAAAATTATTTTTTTACTAAAAATCATAATTTTTTTATATTTTTTCGTAAATTAAATTATTTTTTTGTAATTCTATTTAGTCGAGAAAAAAATTTTAATTTTACGAAAAATATGACTTATTTTGTATAAAATAATAATTTTACGAAAAAATTTCTAAAAATTAATTTCATTAACTAACTTTACGAAATTAACGAAATAAAGTAGAAAAATAATTTTGATAATTAATTTTATGAAATTAACAAAATAATTTCATTAATTAACTTTATGAAATTTACAGAATAATTTCATTAATTAACTTTAAGAAATAAATGAAATTAACGAAATAAAATAAAATTAATAAAATTATTTTTTTTTTGGTTAATTTAGGAACTTATTTTTAAAGTTATTGTTTTGTATAAAATAAGTCATATTTTCATAAAATTTAATTTTTTCGCAATTAAAAAGAATTATGAAAAAATATAAGAGAATTGTGATTTTTCGTAAGATAACTATTTTTTTTGTAATTACAATTTTTTTTTTTTGTTAATTTATGAATTTTTCGTAAAGTTATTATTTTACACAAAATAAATCATATTTTCATAAAATTAAAATTTTTTTGCAACTAAAAATAATTGCGAACAAATATAAAAAAATTGTGATTTTTTGTAAGAGAGCTATTTTTTTCGTAATTACGAAATTATTTTTCTTTTTTTGTTAATTTAGAAACTTTTTCATAAAATTATTATTTTGCATAAAATAAGTTATATTTTCGTAAAATTAAAACTTTTTTCGCAATCAAAAAGAATTACGAAAAAATAGTTTAATTTACGAAAAAAATATATGAAGATTGTGATTTTTCATAAAAGAATCATTTTTTTCATAATCGTCAATAAAACAAAGTAAGTTTACTTTGTTAAAAATAAAGTAACAATAGAAAACACCATATATATTAATATTATATAAGTACATGTAGTGATAGATATTAAAAAATAATTAATAGATATTAATAAATTTTGATATTATTACCCAACATTTCCTTGTGTAGCATATTGAAACACATCTTCAAAAGCAATAAAATTATAAGCATTCATTTTTTGAGTTATAATAATCAACTCATATTTTTCATGAATGTTTAAGCAAGTGGTATTGAATTTTTTCACTACACTATTTGTAACGGTTTAAGTCCACTTTATGAAAAGAGTCTTTAAATTTTTCCACTGCCGCACCAAACATCACAGCTTGAATTTTTGTTCTTTTAAAAAAAATTTAGTTAGTTATATAAAACTGAAATATCTATAAATAAAGATAGATATATAATATTAAATTTATAATTATTTTACTATATCATTTATCAAAATAATTCTTTTTCCTTATCCATTATCATTATTATATTTTTCGATCCAATATATGTAAAGAACTAATATTTTAATAGTCCCTTTTTCTTTTTCTTTTTTTTTTTTGTGATTTTTAAAGTGCATCTATCATCTTCACAGTTGATATATTTATTGAAAAAAATATATATAAAAAAGTTATGTAATAATAAATAAATAAATAAAAAGGAATTGGGTGCCATTGTGTTTTGAAAAAGTTTCAGCTTGGTTGTGAACATACAAATGCATTGTAATTAAGATGATCGCTAGCTAATCATTAGTATATATAGTGAATATATATTCTTAAAGTCAAAATCTATATATATGGATATATATTTTATACGTATTGAATCAAGAAAATTAAAAATTTTGATGGATTTAAAAAGTTATGAGATATACAATAATAATTTTTAAAGAATTTATAAAAATCAAGAGGTATTCAATAATTATTTTAAAAATTTTATAAAAGTTTATAAAAATTATGGAGTATTTACAATTTTTGTAAAGTTTATAAAAATAAATAAATATTTAAAAAGTTATTAATTTTTATAAATAATATATTTTTATATATTTTCACTGACTTATAATTATGTAGTAGTATAAATAAAAAATATCAACATTAATATAAAATACTGATTAGATAATTATATTAATAATTAATATTTATCAAGTTGAAGGATATATTGTTCCTAATTTTTCAAATTATATTCAAACTCTATTTTTTCTTTGAATTTAAAAAGTAAGTCTTCGAATTTGTTTATAACCAAATTCGAATTTGCTTGTGAGGTCTTGGTCTTCCTCCTTTGATAGCGCTAACACACAGGTTAACTCTGTAGTAGCATGGATTAGACTACCAAGAATGCCATTGCATCTATATCATAAGAGAGTGCTTCGAGTGATTGCCAATTTGGTGGGTAAAGTGGTGAAAATTGATTATAATACAGAATCAGCAACCAGGGGAAAATTTGCCAGGATAGCGGTGGAGCTTGATTTGAATAAACCATTGTTATCTCAATTCAAAATTGAGGGGAGACTTCAAAAGGTGGAGTATGAAGGCTTACCAAGAATTTGCTTTGGGTGTGGCAAATATGGCCATATCAGTGAGCTCTGCCCGATGAAGAAAAGAGATGATACGGGGAACAAAGATTCACCGGAAGTGGTGTGGAGAAGGAGGCGGCGCAGCCAGCTGAAAATCCTAGGTATGGACCTTGGATGGTTGTTTCCAAAAAAGGAAGGCCCGGAGGAATTAGGGAAGTAACGAAGAATGGGGAGAATATTGCTAAGAATCTGCAGAAGGGATTTAGGGGATCAAGGTTTGACCTCCTAGCACAGGAGGAGAATCTCGTTAATGATGGTGATGGAGGGACCTACCATTATGTGAATAATTCTCTAGAATTGTGACCAAAGCTCCAGCTGCCCCAAACAGAAAAACAATAATACTGACCTTTCTAATCCCAACTCCTCTATGCCCATACCTGTTCTGCAAGCCCAAACTCCCAGTGCCCATAATCAGAATAAAATAACCCAAGCCCATAAACAAAAGTTTCCCATGCAAACTCATGCACAACTCCAGGTGCAGCACGCTAAAATTCAATCACCTCTCAATCATTCCCTGTTAATTAACTAAAATATGTAAATTTTAAAAAATATTTACTTATATATGCCGCTTTTGAAAATATTATCGAAAATGTGCCTTTTTTTATCAAAGTACCTATAATCCGGTATTCAAAGACCCGAAAACATCTTTAAATTTAATCCGGTTCTTTGACTCCCGAATTTGTGTGACACATAAGCACAAATCCGGGAGTCAAAGAACCGGATTTGTACTGGACAAAATTATCTCTCTAAATCTGGTATTATAAATGCCAGATTTAGAGAATCCTGCAGAATTATCTCTAAATCTGGTATTTATAATACCGGATTTAGAGAATCCTGCAGAATTATCTCTAAATCCAGTGTTTATAATACCGAATTTAGAGATATAGGTACAGATTCAAAGTAAATCCGGCACTAAAAGTGCCGGATTTGTATGGTGGGAAGAATTTATAAACTGTCTAGCTCTCAACCACCAGCTGTCATCTCTCCCTCAATCGATTTCTCTCCAAAAAAAAAAAGGTCATTTTTATAAATTAATTTTAATTTTAAAAATAATTTGTATAATTATTTAAATTATCTTTTTTTTTAGGTGATATTTTTACATTTTCGAAGATATAATCATCAAACAAAAAAAAAAGGTATTTTTTAATTATATAATGTTTAAATTAATATATTTAATTTTTATATTTGTTGTTACATATTTGTAATAATTTTTTTTTGCCTATTTGTTAAATTTTTGTAAAATAATAATAATATC
>CATKHJ010711780.1:0-11245 GCA_949750685.1 Vernicia montana
TACATTATTGAATTTCTTTAAATGTGTTGTTAATTCAACATCAATGTGTGTGTGTATATATATATATAAACACACATTTTGATATTGAATTAACAACACATTTAAGGAAATTCAATGTGTGTGTGTGTATATATATATATAAACCCTTTAAATATATATATAAACCCTTTAAATCGGTTCTAGTTTCGGTTCGGGATGATTCGGTATGGTTCGGTACGGTTCTCGGTATGGATAACTACTAATCTCCAGAACCGTACCAAAAAAAAAATCGGGACGGTTCGGTTCGGAGAAAGTCAAACGGTCAACGGATATTTTTCGATTCTGGATATTATCGGTTCGGATTTTCGGTACGGTTCGATATCTCCGAGTCCCGTGCTCAGCCCTAATCCTCATCTCTGCCGTGCTTATTTAGTAAGAATGTTTTTTTCATTGCTTGCTTTTACTTCTTTGTGATTAAGTCATTATGACATTACGTAATCCATAATATTCATCTTTTTTAAAACTGAACTACTATTTTTTAAATGCTGGATGGAATCAACTGTCTAATTCAGTTTACTGTAGTCTATTTTGGTGGTTTGAACTGAATCATACATCTCAATCCTATTGCTATGAGGTATAATGTCTTATAATTTTGATGAACTAGATAATATTTGCCTCGCACCTTTGTGGTGGTATGCTCTAATATATTATATCCTTCTCATAGAAAGTATGTGTGTAGAACTTCTAATCAATGTGCATGATCATGAGCATCCCAAGTGGCAAGTTGTACCCTAACAGTTTCTGTCAGTTGCTTGCTAATACATTTTAATTTTTGCTCTTCAGAGTTGTCCATACCTTGAGTCACAATTTCCGCAATGCTACTCACATTTTACGCACACCATTGCAATTACCCATTGGACCTCATCAAGTTCTAGTGAAAGTCATTTATGCTGGTGTAAATGCTAGTGATGTAAGTTCGTGGCTTACTTGAAAAGATCAACTTCATTTTTTTAATTATCTTTTTTCTCTGTCTTATTATATTCTTCATCTATCATGTACAAAGTCTAAATCCAAAATTCATGATTGCTCTTTTAGAGAAGACTGAACTAGTTGGTTTAATGAATGATCAACTGCCTCCCTGCTTTAATGCGTATCAATATACTTTGTTTCACCTAGATGGTATTTGTAATAGTGAAACTGTGCTTTTATATATGTTTCTTTGTTAATTGTGGCACATGTACTAGCGTGCGTGAGTTTTTTAATTATGATATGTGTTATTTGTTAATTGGCAAACTGTGCTTTGTGTGTGTGTGTGTGTTAATAGTGGTCTATGTGTTAATAGTCAATCGGGAAACTGTGCTTTTACATTTGTGTCTACGACTGTTAGGGAGCTTTGTCAACATTTTAGCCATGAGACTTTGGCTAAGACGGGTTCCATCCATTGGGCAAGTTACAAATGGTTTGCACATGGGTGCAAAAAGAAGATTGCTTTATTGATTGGAGGTTTATTTTGGGTAGTTTTATCCAGTTGTGAAAATCAATTTCTTTATTATTGGGCAGTTGATAAGTAAGTTTCTTTATTATAGTGGGTAGTTTTTAATATTTGCTTTTATATTTAGTGTTGTAAAAAGGTTGAGGATTAATGGAGGAATTAAGCAGAATTTTTCCAAAGTTTGAGTTTCTAAAACTTGGAGAGAGTTCTCTCAAATGAGCTCTAATTCCATTTTTGGTTATCGATTAAATAGACCCATGACTATATCACAAGCTGGGGACCATAATAAGCACACTCATGGAAAGTAAAGTTTGGGATGCTCTGTAGTTCATCATACTTAAAACTGAGGTAAGAATTGAGAACAGCTACCAAACTTCCGATGCTCTCTGCAGTGTCTTAGTCATTTTTGGTGCTCTCCTGTCTCACTTTTAAATTTCTAACAGGACTTCGACTGGGCCACTGGCAGCCTGGCCTACTTTTGAGTTTCTTAGGATGGTTATAAGAGTTGATTGTTCTAAATGAATACCCTTGTAAAATTGGATTTTAATTCCCAAACTCCCCAGTTTTGTTAAAACAAGTCTCACATCAAGCCTTTTGTCTTCATTTTCACAGTTATCAAGTATCACCATACCAAGGCATTTTCTTGCTCCATTTGGCACAAATTATGTCATTCGCATTTGTCATTTATTTATCTTTGAGTCTTTACACATATTAATTTGCCTGTGTGTATGTTGAGAATGACTTGCTATGAACTTGCGAGCAGGTAAACTTTAGCTCAGGTCGGTATTTCACTGGCGACAACAAAGATATGGCTTCCCGTTTTCCATTTGATGCTGGTTTTGAGGTGCATAAAAGAATATAATGATGTAATTTGATCATGTTTTCACTCTGTATTTGGTCATGGGTTTAGCAATGATGAGAAATAAAACAAATGCTAGTTTAGATGTTTAGTGAGTAATCATGTCTTTCTTTTTGGTTCTCCCTTCCAGGCAGTGGGAATAATTGCAGCAGTGGGGGAATCTGTTCATGACTTGATGGTTGGTACTCCTGCTGCAATTATGACTTTTGGAGGTTATGCTGAATTCACAGTGGTATACTTCCTTGGAAGCATTCTTTTAATGACTGGCAATAGTTGCTTCATTATCTATGTCAAGTTTTAAAGCTTCACTTTCTACTTTATTGTAAAATATAAGCTACAATCATTGAGATTACCAATCATGGATGATGTACACAACTCAGGTTCCTGCAAAACATATCCTTCCTGTGCCAAGACCAGATCCTGAAGTTGTTGCAATGCTTACTTCAGGATTAACAGCATCAATTGCTCTAGAAAAGGTTGTGATTTATGCATGTACAAAATCTGGAGGTTCACTTTCCCTTTTTTTCTATATATATATTTTTGGCAAAACTCATTATATTGTCTAGGTAAAACTTAAACCCTTCGTTTACACTACTTTTTGTTTTGTCTAATAACATTTTTTTTCTTATGAAACTTTTAGGCTGGACAGATGGAATCTGGAAAAGTAGTTCTTGTCACTGCCGCTGCAGGAGGGACTGGGCAATTTGCTGTCCAGGTTAACTTTTAGTAATCCTTTTGATAAATGAGTTTAATATGAAGTTTTTACTCTCTGTCTGAAATCTTCTTCATTACTGCAGTCATGTGTGCCTATTGTCATTGCTGGTTGTACCTTAATGCATTATCAAATTTATTGACCAATAAATTTTATCAACCTATTATTTTATCTCGTATTTCTCTTCACTGGTTGTTATATGAATCTTCTTACATTGGTAGTATTTCAAGAATAATGACCAGTTTAAGTGTGATGTACAACAAATTTCTTTTATTTTGTTTTTCACGTTGCTGTTCACAATGTCTTTCCAACAGTGCAAACAGTCCCCGTAACCTTTTTTCTTGTTTAACTTTGCTAAGTTCAAAACAAAACCTAAAACTAGCCTAGTTGCCAGCCCAACAACCCATCCTACATCAATTTTATTAGATAATAATTATTGTATATCATTGATACTTAATCCAGTGCAAGCTAAGGCTTTGCACTTGAGACATTGCGAGTTTGAACTTATTTGGTCTATATCAAAGGAATTGAATTGTCTAGAAAAGCATTGAGGTCCAATTGTGATTTTATCTGGACTTGATGACACATACTACCCTGTACAAAGTTAAAAAAGAAATCAAATATGTTGATAATGATGACTTGATGACCATTTAAGCAAGGAGAAGGAAATCAGGATTGATTTGTCAAATTTACCTGAAGTCCAGTATCAACATTGATAGACAAGTTTCAAATTCCAACTGACGCAAGACAGGTTGGAGGGCTGAATATAAAGGGATGAATTTGGATTTATATGAAGGTTAGGATGCGTAGAAACTATAGGCGAAAGGTTAGGGTTTGTAAAAGGATGGGTTTTGGAAGAGAAATTAAGCAATAATAGAGAGCTATGGGCTGTTTTTGGAGTTGTGAACAGTAGATGTGAATAGTAAATGGATGAATAGAAAATTAAAGAAAATACTTTAAGCTTCACACCTAAACTTCCTTAGGCATCACACCCAAGATCTCATGGCATCACACCTAGGGTTGAATTGCATCACACAACTCGAAATACCATAATTGCTGGTTTTTTTTATTCAATCACAAAACTTCCCTCAAAACATTACAATGCTAAGTATTTATAGGCTCAAATAACTCCTAGTCCTTTAAGTAAAGGACTTCAAAACTAGTTTGGACTCCTAAAATAAACTAAAGAGGAATAAATTCTTCCTAAATCAACAAAGACTCAAAATAAGACTTAAAACTAAAAATAGACTCCTAATGAAATAGGCAAAATTACAAATTTGCCCCTTATTTAAAATAATAGACTAGCATATAACTAGACGCATAAATTAAACTCTAAATACTCTATAATTTGTCCAATAAAGCCCATATTAAATCTAGACCATAATTCTAAGCTTGCGTTCTTGAATTTGAAGTTTCTTGTCTTCCTATTCTTCGTCACCAACTTTAATATAAACTTCAGGAGATATATGCATCTCCAAATTTTTGCATTTACAGCCAGTTTGATGGGTAGTTATATATAGAAGGTAGCATGCTAAATTTATGAATGGTTTGAAATACAGTTACATACTTTTCCTACTCTTTTTATGTTCAAATAAATAGATGTTGATAGTTTTCTTCTTTTCATTTCTACTTGATCTCTTGTACAGATACTGTTAATTGCGAATAAGAATCTTGAAAATAGTTATGTTTTTACACTATCAGTTTAGACGACAATCCTGCAAACCTAATTGCAATATTTATGATACACTAAATTTGGCCTAACATGCTTTGCTGTCTCATTAATCAAATCAAATGTTATTTTTGCTCTCTATTTGCATTGCACACTGAATCCGTCTAATTAGAAGCTCCAGATAGTACTTATATCAGTGGTGGTTCCTTTCTCATGTAGATTTTTTTTTTCTTTTTTTCTTAAATATAAATCTAGGTGAATTAGTAGTACTAGTCTGCTTGGAAACTATTGTGACTACAATGCTGAAGTTAAAATTGATTATGATAACCAGGAAACTTGATCCTGAACTTGCACATTTTAGAATGCGTGTTTCGGGTATGGGACTTTAGCTTTCAGTGTATGTTTCATATGTATTAGATATAAATGTAAGAAAACTATGGCTGCACTTGCAGAGATTGAAAATAAGAGATCCTTGATGCACTCAATTGGGCAGTTTTTTTTTTTAACCGACATAGATTACTTTTGTCTGGGTGAGAAGTCTTTTGTTTTTCAGTTCTCATTTATTTTTGCTATTTAATTGTGTTCTTCCATGTTCTTAGAAAAATAAATTGTTCCTTGTTCTTTCATTCTTCATCCTTTTATCTCCATTTTACATTGGGAAGAAGTACATATTTTGAACTGTTAAATTTGCAGCTTGCAAAGTTGGCAGGAAATAAAGTAGTTGCAACCTGTGGAGGCAAGGAAAAAGCAATGCTCTTGAAAGAATTGGGAGTTGACCGAGTCATAGATTACAAAGCTGAAAATATCAAAACTGTATGCACTTTTACTTAAATTTCTCATTCTCATCTTTCAATTTGTTCTCCTTTCATGTTATAATGTGCAAAAAGGGTGGTTGGTGGCACAGTTTTAAATAACAGCTGTTTCATAATGTTCTGGCTGTTCCGTAACCGAATTTTAGTACACCATTTTATTATTTTCCATTTCTCTATGGGTGATTCGCCAATCACCCAGAAATGATAGACGAAACATGAGAAAAAGACCATTTCTCATGATTCCAACAGTTATTAACTTAATATCATTATTAACTTAATATCTTGCATATTTTATTAAACTCTTTCTTTTTGAACTTATATTTTATTGAATTCCTGTTCATTGTTGACTTAAGTGTTTTGCAAATGGCTTTAAAAATTCACAGTAATGGCAGCCAATTCAGACTCTTTCTGGGTTCACTGTTGTGGTTTCTATTATTTAAAACCTTGGCTGGTGGTCATGCAAATTACTGGCTCAAATGAACCAATAACTTCATTTAAGTTATCCAAATATCTAATGACTTAATAATGAAACTGATTTCATTGCTTCTTCGTAGTTAATTTGGTAATGGACCAGTAACAAGTTCACAACTTATAAAGTAATAAAAATTAAAACTTGAATCAGTAGATAGTGGCTCCTGACTATGAATGCTAATTGTTATGGTCATGTTGATAATAATGTAAAGCACTTGATTTTAAAAAGTTTCAAAATTCATAACAGCACTTGGTTGAACAAAATTAAGGTTTATGCATTCAAATTGAAATTCAAAAAGTTCATGCACCATAGCATCTTTATCCCGTTTTAATACATTTTAGAGTTGTACTGAATACTTGTCACTTTCATTGTACAGGTTCTAAAGAAGGAATTTCCTAAAGGTGTTGACATCATCTATGAATCCGTTGGAGGTGACATGTTTGACCTATGTCTAAATGCTTTAGCAGTCCATGGGCGACTTATTGTGATTGGAATGATCTCCCAGGTTGTTTTTCTTAGCAAGCTTTGTAGTAGGAAAATGGTAGAACACAACTCACAAATTCACAAACACTTGTTCTGATTTGAACCTCTTAAAAGCTAGTCTTTTATTGATTTCTCTATCACCTATATAGTTGAGTGTTTATATGTTCGAAGTAAAAAAGAGATGGTCATCTAAGCAAATTCTCAGATATCAACATTCCTAGAAAATTGGTGTTTGAAAATTTCTTTTAGTTGTTTACACTTCAGCATCCATTTTGAGAGGGACTACTAATTTTGCACGTATTAAAGTCCATGGACCCATACACACATGGGCTTATAAGTGGGCAAGTGTTGGAACCAACTTGCACAAAACCAATTGATTTGTGCTAGGTCCAGTGGGCAAGTGTTGGAATCCACTTGCACAAAACCAATTGATTTGTGTTAGGTTCAACACCCACTCACTTATAAGTCCTTTATATATTTTGTCATTATTCGATGTGGGATTCATTTCCCAATACACCCCCTTAAGTGCAACCAGGTTTGGTTTGTGGCTCAACATCAACAAGCCAGTTGACACTTGCTCACAAATGGACGGCTGGTATCTTTTCTTCAACTTCGGTCCAGACTGGCATCATCATCAGTCCAACAACGAGGGCTTGAACATGGGTTCTAGGATCCAGTCCGTTTGGGCATAAAGCTCTAATACCATATTAAAGTCCATGGGCCCGTACACACGTGAGCTTATAAGTGGGCAAGTGTTGGAACCCACTTGCACAAAACCAATTAACTTGTGCTAAATCCAACACCCACTTACTTATAAGTCTATATATTTTGTCATTATTCGATGTGGGATTCATTTCCCAACAGCATGTATCAAATGCATTACCATACCTATGCAAGTTGACAGACAACTTATATTGGGTTTAGATTTATATGCAAATTAAGGGGTCAACGTGATGATGCATATTCCTTTTCAAAATTGAATAATGAAGACATGATCAATTATATGTACCTGAAATTATCATAGGGTAGCATTTCATTACCTATTTGATATTTATTGTCAATCTAGAAAAGCTGAAATAATATCTTTAGCATAAATTGACCTTATAAATTACCAAAGTCTAATTCCTATGAATTTGTAAGCATGCCTGGATTCACCCTTGGGATTGCTGTACTGGCTTTGATATTCTTTTTCAGTATCAAGGAGAACATGGATGGACGCCGTCAAATTATACTGGACTCTGTGAGAAGATTTTAGCAAAAAGCCAAACTGTGGTATGTATCTTTTAGACCATGGATCTGCTTTGACTGTACACTGCCCTTGTATTAAGGGGTTTGAACTCCCTGTTATATGGGGAAGGCTAGATGTATAATTACTTTCAAGTATCACAGCTTGGATGTTTATACCTTTGCTCTCTTTGGGTGTTCCTTGTCATGATGGAAGGATATTTTCCAGTACAGGGTGGTTCTCTCTTCCCTTTGAATATGTGCAGATTTTCTATACCCTTGTGGATTTCATCTTTATTTAAAGGGGAATGACTTTTACTACAGCATCTGGTGGCTGTCAGATGCTTGTGGCTACATTCGTAGTTTCTGTAGATAGTCTTACTGTCTTCATGATTGCTGCTTCTGTTACACCTTCCCAAGCTCTTTGTCTTCCTTTCTGTAGTTCATAAAATGAGAGATTTCTCGTTACTTCTTATTTTGAGCATGAATACATTGCAAGAATAGCCTGCATGTTTAAATAATGCAGTTGTATGACTTGGCTGGCTACAACATTTGCCAAGATAAGCTGTCCATGCCTGCTAACCTTTAATATATGATTTCAGTGAATATCAATTATTGATGATAATTACTATGTTTGGGATAATTCAAATTCTGAGTATCATCTATGTGACTATGTCCAATGCAAATGGCTTGTAAAAACTCAAATTCCAATCATACTCCACTCTTCATGACTAACCAAAGAATGTAACTAACTTGCACCAAAATCTGCTTCCTGATCTCATTATTTGCTTCTTTCTTAATGTTAAGAGTGTTCTTAGTGAGCTACTTCATAGCCATAGATGCATGTAATTGTCTGGCTGAGTGTGGGAATTAGTTACACCTCAAAGTTTATCCTTGTAAGCATTATTGGATCCTGAAGAAATCCTCAGCTCTCAGGGTCTGTTTGGGTGAGTGATTGGGAGTTAGCATTTGGGTATTTGAGCTCTCAACCACTAGTGTTGGTAAACTCAGGGATTAGAGTAGTGTTTCAAAATCCAAGGGATGGCGGTTCAAAATTATAACTGAAATGTTGAAAGTTGGAATTTCTAGTTGTTAGCATTTGATCCTTCAACTGCTGGCCATCAACTGCTGACAGTTGATCGCTATTCGCTAGTCACCAACAACTCACTGTAATTGTGGATTTGAGTCCAATAATTGGAGAAAAGGAACCAAAACATTATTTATTGCATTTGCTACTGTTTGGTGACTACGATAATGATATCTGTTACATGAAATAGAAAGGAACAGATAAAGAACTGATTGGAGCATCACATTTATTTATTGCATGAAGTAAATATCATTTTTGTTTGAACTAGTTGTTTTAACATTGCCAATGGTTGCAGGCTGGTTTTTTCCTAATTCAGTATAGTCACTTGTGGCAACAGCATCTTGACAGATTATTTAATCTTTTCTCTACAGGAAAGCTTAAGGTGATTCTTTATCCTGTTTTTTGTCACTTTTTTTTTCCATAAAATGTTATCAGTAGTACTCTGGAGAGCTTGTATAATATTTTCCTCTATTTTAATGAGTGAAAGTTGTAACGGTAATGCCTTTATTATTCTTGTACTAGGGGCCTGGGAGCTAGGACTCATCCTAATCTAAAAACATGCAGCATTACAAAGTAAAACTCAAATAGAAACTAAATGCTAGTATTAAACTCGGCCAATTGAAATGATGTAGGTTGGGGACTTGTGATTATGAAGATTAACTAATCTATAACCTACCTGGCAACAGTTGATCTAAGTCCTGAAGTTATGGTTGATTTACCTGAGTCTTGGTGCTGTATATGTAGTCCATTTTAGCTTTGGTGCCTATTGACGATCCAATTTCCTGGATTGTCAGCTTTCACGCTTCTGAAATCCAGTTAAGGATTCCACTTGAGAAGTTATGGTGGCAATTTTGCGATCAAGTTTTGATTTTTATATTGATTTTGACTATTGTGTATGAAGATAAGTTTTCTCTGGTCTAAAGTTTTATCTGCTCCAAATTTCGAAGAACTCATTATGCCAGATATGATGTATACGTTTTATGCCTTCTATTCACTGCATTTACCTATTTTTATCAGGTGCAAAAAGTATCTTGTATGAATTGGATATTAGTCTCAGGATCTATAGTAATTCCCAGCATGAGCTTTTATATCTTTAGTTTGTCAAATTTCAGGTGGTAACGGATGAGGGAATTAATTTTTTTAAAGCTAATGTTGATTACAACATATTTATCATCATTTGAGTAATGTGGAAACTGATATATTAACTCAGTCTTATGCAATTGTAACAGGTTTCTATAGACCCAAAAAGATTTATTGGTGTCCAAGCTGTTGCAGATGCTGTCGAGTATCTTCACTCGGGTAAAAGTGTTGGCAAGGTATGCATTGCTATCCTCCCTGAATCGCATGTTCATCTTCTGCAGATTTATTTATTTTCTTCTATGATACAAATCTTTCAGGTGGTTGTTTGCATTGATCCAACCTTCAGCGAACAAATGGCAAAACTATGAGCATCTGTTGTGAGTTGCCCTTATGGACATAGTTGAAGCGCTTTGTTACAAATAAATTTGTGCTTTGAGAGGATGAAATTCAACTTTTTTTCTTTTTTATTTGCAACTAGTCTGAAGAGGCTTTTTTATAGCGTGATTCACATGAAATTTAAATACAAAAAAAGGATAAAGAATGAATGAATTAATAAAAAGACATGAGCAGATTGATTGACTTAGCTTCACTTTTTATACTAGTTATCAAATAATTGGTAACTTGCTAATGAGTTTTCATATTTAGATTAATTATGAAATTCATTTAAATATGTAAATTATGCGGTTTATCATTAAAAAATATTTGTAATTAATTTTTGTACATTATAAAATTGAGAATATATAAAAATTATTTTAAATAAGAGATATATAAATGTAAAATTATTTTATATTTTATATAAATAATAATTATTATTATTATTGTAATATATTTTTAGACCGGTCTCCTCGAAAATATTTTTAATTTTATATATTAATATAAAAATTTAAATTACCAATCATAACATTCAATGAAAAAAAAAAAAAGGAGTTTTAGGAGAAGATAACAATGAAAACCATTAAAATGTATTAAAAATATTATTCTATTCTACTTACTTATTTTTTTATTGTGTTATTTTTTATTTATTTTCTTCTTTTAATTTATTGAAATAAAGCTATTATATGAAAAAATAAATAATTTAAAAAAAACTCTTGAACTTTCATATTTTTCATATTTAATAGGCTTAATAGATAAATTTATCCATAACTTCTTGCATTTTTGCTATTATACCTTATTCTTTATTTTAATCAATTTTATCCTAATTTTGAAACTTATTTGTAATTTTAGCCTAAGTAATAATTGATAGAAAAATTTATTAATTTAAAGGCCAAAAAATTGAATTGATCCTTAAACTTATTATATTATATTGTCAATTTAAATTTTAAATTTTAATTGAAATTAATTGATGAGCTCATTAACTTTGCAAATTTGATTGATAG
>CATKHJ010711792.1:0-13908 GCA_949750685.1 Vernicia montana
ATTCACTCTGATGTATGGCAAGCACCAGTTCTATCCCTGGGAGGAGCAAAGTACTTTGTGTCATTCATAGATGACTATTCCAGGAGATGTTGGGTGTATCCTATCAAGATGAAGGCATATGTATTTACAGTCTTCAAAATGTACAAAGCGCGGATGGAGCTTGAATCTGGGAAGAAGATCAAGTGCCTGAGGTCAGATAATGGAGGAGAATATACCAGTAAAGAGTTTGCTGAGTTTTGTGATCATGAAGGCATTAAAAAGCAGTTCACTACAGTATACACTCCTCAGCAGAATGGAGTGGTAGAGCGGATGAACAGAACCTTGTTAGAAAGAACAAGAGCAATGTTGGGAGCTGCAAGCTTGGAAAAATAATTCTAGGCAGAAGCAGTCAATATTGCCTGTTATGTGATAAATCGGGCCCCATCAACTGCAATTGAGTTGAAGACACCGATGGAGATGTGGACTAGGAAGCCAGTGGATTACTCAAACCTCCATATATTTGAAAGTCTAATGTATGTGATGTATAATGCCCAAGAAACCACAAAGTTGGATCCAAAATCCAAGAAATGCTTGTTCTTGGGGTATGCTGACGGAGTAAAGGGGTATCGCCTGTGGGATCCCACTGCCCGCAAGGTTATTGTCAACAGGGATGTTATCTTCATAGAAGATAAACTACATAAAGAAGAAGATGATGATAGCACTGTGAAAGAAAAGTCAGAGACTACAGTGGTACAGGTAGAAAAAGAGTCTGAACAAAAGGATTCTTCTGAAGCAACACTGGAGCATGAGGAACAGGAACCAGTTGTACCCGAAGAGCCAAAAATTTGACGGTCAAATCGTTTAAGAAAACGACCAAATTGGCACTCGGAGTATATTATGGAAAGCAATGTTGCATATTGTCTTCTAACGGAGGAAGGGGAGCCATCAACTTTCTAAGAAGCATTGAACAATTCAAATGCATCTCAATGGATGGCAGCAATGCAAGAGGAAATGGAAGCTCTTCATAAAAATAAAACTTGGGAACTTGTGCCGTTACCACAGGGAATAAAGCCTACTGGAAATAAATGGGTGTATATGATCAAGCGTAACAACGATGATCAAGTGGAGCGATATCGTGCTAGACTGGTGGTAAAAGGATATGCTCAGAAAGAAAGCATTGACTTCAATGAGATATTTTCCTCGGTGGTTCGACTTACAACAGTCAGAGTAGTCCTGGCAATATGTGCTACATTTGACCTACATCTTAAGCAATTAGATGTGAAAACTGTTTTTCTTCATAGAGATCTTGAAGAAGAAATTTATATGCTCCAACTAGAAGGATTTGAAGAACATGGAAAGGAGAACTTGGTTTGCAGGTTGAATAAATCTCTGTACGGTCTCAAACAGGCGCCGAGGTGTTGGTATAAGAGATTTGATTCCTTCATCATTAGCCTTGGATACAACAGATTAAATGCAGACCCTTGTGCCTATTTCAAGAGGTTTGGTGATAATGATTTCATCATTTTATTATTGTATGTTGATGACATATTGGTAACAGGCCCCAACAAAGATCATATCAAAGAACTGAAGGCTCAGTTGGCTAGGGAATTTGAAATGAAGGACTTGAGACAGCAAACAAGATTCTAGGGATGCAAATTCACCGAGACAAAAATAATAGGAATATTTGGCTTTGTCAAAAGAATTATTTGAAGAAAATCTTGCGATGCTTCAACATGCAAGATTGTAAGCCAATTTCAACCCCACTTCCTGTTAATTTTAAGTTATCCTCAAGTATGAGTCCTAGCAGTGAAGTAGAGAGGATGGAGATGTCTCGAGTACCGTATGCATCAGCAGTGGGGAATTTAATGTTTGCTATGATTTGTATAAGACCAGACATTGCACATGCAGTGAGAGTGGTTAGTCGGTACATGGCAAATCTTGGTGGAGAGCATTGGAATACTGTAAAAAGGGTCCTGAGATATATTAAGGGGATCTCAGATATTGCATTGTATTATGGAGAATCAGACTTTACTGTCAGAGGATATGTTGACTCAGATTATGCAGGTGATCTTGACAAAAGCAAATCCACCACTGGATATGTGTTTGTTCTTGCTAGCGGAGTTGTAAGCTGGATTTTGAAACTGCAGCCAGTTGCGGCTACGTCAACAACAGAAGCAGAATATGTAACAGCTACACAAGCTAGTAAAGAAGCAGTATGGTTGAAAATGATAATGGAAGAACTTGAGCAAAAATAGGAAAAGATTTCTCTATTTTGTGACAGTCAGAGTACCTTGCATCTGGCAAGGAATCCATCTTTTCATTCAAAGACAAAGCACATTCGAGTTCAGTACCACTTCGTTCGTGAGAAAGTGGAAGAAGGAATAATGGATATGAGAAAGTTCATACCAAAGACAACCTAGCAAATTTCATGACAAAGGCGATCAACATTGACAAGTTTGTTTGGTGTTGATCCTCTAGTAGCCTGATGGAGACATAAGCAACATGAAAATGGCAAGGAAGAAAGAATGGTGTAAAGATTGATTGATCCTCAAATAAATCTTCAAGTGGGAGATTGTTGTAAAAGTCAAAAGTGGGCACCGGACTAAAGGAAAGAAAAAATTTTCAGTGCCCACCCTTGACAAAGAACAAGAAAAATTTTTTCTTGTGTGCTGCACAAGCTGTGCAACACCAAATAGGGGCAGAGGCTCCTCTATAAATAGAGCCTCTGCCCAATGAACCTATTGTCCCAAATCTCAAATAAAGAGAGTTTTTAATGAGAGAAAAATAGAGAGTTTTATTTAAATTATTTTTCTCCTATTTTCAAGAGAAATTATTATTGTTATCTCCTTGTAATTTATAGAGAATGTTGTAATTTCTATTATTTCTCATAGTGGAATTCTTCTATTTTTGCCCGTGGTTTTTCACCCTAATTTGTTTGGGGTTTTCCGCATAAAATTTGTGTGTCCAAATTATCTTTATTATTTTCTCAAATTAGCTGCAGTCTTGCTCTAATCCGGTATCAATTTCCGCAACAACTGAGTCGTCAGCTAATTCATAAGTTCAGCGACAGGAGAAAATAAAAACTCGCTCCTCTAAAAATAACCTAGTTGAAACTTGAAACGACTGTGTTTTATAGACGACAAGACCCATTTGATGCACGTACAGTCATTCACCGGCCGCATTAAAAAAAAATAGTTGGTCTCTTATAAACGACGTCGCTTGATTATATTGGGCTTGAGCAACGAGACCAACGTCGAATGATTTCCAGTCTCCAACAGCTCCAGCAGCAGATCGACAGATTATCTGATAGCTAATGTGCATATATATATATTTTTCACAAAAATCCTTTTAACATTTGATTTATTTACTCCAAAAACAAAGTTGAAGTAGATGGCCAAATCCCTCTACAAGGTCTAAAACTAAGCAAGGAAAACGATATGCTTGTTGCTAGACTCGACAAACAACACAAATTAACTATGACCATTAGGCCAGCAAACAAACAACATTTTTATAAGGGTTGTACAAAAATTAATTAAATCGACCAAATCGAATTGATCCAATTCAATCCAAATAAAAAATCATAGTTTAGATTGTTTCATGATTAGTTACGGTTTTAAAATTTTTATAAACCGAATTTTTGGTTTGGTTTTGATTTAAAAAAATGAAAATCCAATTAAACTAAACCAAACCAATAATATAATAAAATTATGTATTTTTTTAGATATGTACTTTACTAATATGCAAATTATTTTTTAAATTTTTTAAAAATTAAAAGATATCTACTGAATTTTTATATTTTAGAAGATTTTTATGTTGTTATTTTAATCCATACTAACTTCTTGGAGAATATTTTATTCTAATTTATTATTATTATGCTATAGAATTTTAATTACACAACTTGAAATTTACTCTTTTTATTTTTTTATTTTTTTATTTTATATATATATATTGATAAGGTTGATTGTTATCTAATAATATGATTTTATTTTAATATTTATTAAATTTATATGATCTCTTCAATTTTTTATTTTATTTATTTTTTATTTTTATCAAATCGACCTAACCGATTATCCAAACCGAATTCAAATAGTTTTAGTTTGAATATTTTTTAATATTACTTGATTTAATTAAAAATTAAAATATTTAAAAACCAACTTTATTGATTTGATTAGAAACATTTACTCTAAACCGACTAAACCAAACAAGGAACACCCTAATTTTTACTATCTCGTTCATAATCATCCTCCCATCACTTGCTAGCTCCGTGTAAGTTTCTATTTCGAAGCAAAGAATGAACTTTATGGGAATTCAAGAGCTTACCAATTCTGCTTTAAAGAATCAAACCCTATATAGAAGTTATCACAGACAGAGACAGTGTAACCAAGAAGCAAGCTTCAAAATAATAACACTCACAGAAAAGAATAGTAGAATCCTTTACAAAATCATGATTTATCTGCCATATAAAGGTGACATTCCATTGGTGTTCCTGTAGTTTCCTTAACTCCCATGAAATCATTTCAATTTTTTGTACCGTAGCCCGCATCATTCTGATTATGGTTCCTCTCTGGAGAGAGGCACCCACCTTCCAAAGCAATGATTTGGATTCCTCGAGTTCGTAGTTTTTTCTATGCATTCAATAGTGTAAATGTTGCCAAAACATAACTATGAATATCCAGGAGTTGCATTATCTTCTACCATGACACTTTCCTTAATTTCGTGTATCATCTTCAACACTTGCCACATTGCTGGTCTCTGTTCTGGGGATGTCAAGCTACAAACACTGGCAACTTCAGTAAGCATTCCTAGCTGGTTATCTTCTGCACCGTCATCTTCCCTCACTGCTCTGACCCAGTCCAACATATCAGCAGGCGCAAGGAATGGATGGTGTGAGGGATGTTTACCGGTCAAAAGCTCAAGCAACAGAACACCAAATGCATACACGTCTGATTTCACTGTGGCTCGATGGCTAGACTTGCGGGTCTCAGGTGCTTTACATGCTGTGGAATCAGGATCTTCAATAGAAGAAGTGTCTGCAAGAGTGGCAAGGCAATAGTCCGTGATGCAGGCCTCAAAATCAGCTCCAAGAAGAACATTGGAAGATTTCAGGTTGCCATGAACTAGCTTTGATGCTTGGTGGATATAGGCAAGACCCTGGGCCACATCTTCTGCTATCTTTAAGCATGATGTCCAATGAAGAGGCTTTGCTCTAGAAGATCTTGAACCTGTTAACATTTTTGTCAGTTGAGAGCAACAAACAGATAAACACGTCGATAGCATTTGCTGGGGGAACCAAAGGGATGAAAAACCATTTGTTTCATGAAAAGGCATATATTTGTGACATTGGAGGATACCCCATTATTGAAGAGACCGAGTAATAAACAAAGATCAAACCATGCATGTGCATCACTTTCAAATAGCATTATGGAAAACAAAAACTAAACAAAGCATTCTATAATCTCCATTGCTAATCAATCTTTTACTACATAGCAACCAGCAATGAAAGATTTTACAACACAACCTTAACAGATAAAAATGGCAGCAGTTTTCACAACTGAGTGAACATCCTCAAGAAATCTCCTTAATGGGGAAGATCAGGAAAGGATAAGCATACTAAAAGAAATAAAGAAAATGTGGTCAAAGCATTCATCTAGCTCTTTCTTTGTCATAATAATCCAGTATATGAGTCAATAAATGAATGAACTTTCAGAAATCAAACATCAGATTCATCACTGGCGGAACTACATGGACGCTTGGGGTGGCCATGGCCCCCTACAAGCTTCCCAAATTTCATTTCTCCCCTATAATTTTTTTGTATTTTTTAAAAACTATATTCATTGGCCCCCCAAATTTTTTAAAATTTTATTTATTACATGTATAATTTCATCATAAGTTATATATAAATATTTTTATTGCATAATTATTGCACTTCTAAAAATTTTCAAAATTTTTATTATTTTGCCCCCACAAACTTAAATTTTTTACTTAATTTTTTTCCTTCCCCTCAATTTTCAATGTCTAGTTCCACCCTGCTAGCAATGTTACAGCCAACCATAACCCATCCTAACTATTCTAAAAGTTACGGCACAACCACATCAAAACCACCTGAATTGCAACCGAGGAACTAAACTGCAAGGATCATATGAAAGCTATTTCATGAAAAGATGATAACCATGGCTCCTTGTCACATGGAAACATAATGGGCATGAAATATGCAGCTGCCAAGGATGATTTAGAAGTATTCCTAATTTGTTCTAAATCACCTAGTCCTAGATAACCTAAATCCTTTATTCTTAGTTGCATGTCAAATGGATTTTCTTACGAGGATAATTCCCACATGACAATGCTTTATCACACTGTCACAACTTGCCAAAGAGCCAGAATTTCAATTATATCATTTGATTAGCCAAATTCACACATCCAGATTAGCAGAGTAAATCAAACCATGACAAGTCAACTAGTTTAGTTAAACAACTTACTATTCTCGAACCACATATATGCTATTCATCTTTACCATTTTCATAAAAGACCCATTTTACTCAAGATGAACTTCAATGGATAAATAATACAAACACATACACAAGCAAAGAGGAACACAAAGGGCCACCAAGATTTACACAGAAAATTTATTTATTAGCTGGTTGACCCTACAGCAGTTGAGCTTGTATTTTAACATCAAGTTTTCAGAGAACCAAATACAGCCAGTTAAATGTGAAGTGGCTCTGCAGCAGAACTCAATGCAGCGTCTGTTTCAAGATTTGTCCATAAGCATGATTTAGGATTCTTAAATAAAGAATAGCATACCAGGACAAAAATGTTAACAGTCCCAGTATTTCACCATTGACATGGTCAACACCGTGATTGTTGTCCTTTTTTTTTTCCTTTTTTTCTTTTTTTAAAATAAAGCCGCGATTGTCGGCATAGTTAACACTTAACAGAAGCCCTATAAAGCTCCAAGTCTAAAAAAGCTGCAACAGTTTTAGAAGACTAAACGCCATAAAAAGGGCACCACAGATCCACAGAACAAAAAAAAAAACACATCAGAAAATTTTTTATTCGAAGTAGGGTTCTACTGGGTATATCTGTAGGTCCATGTGACACGTGATATGAATCCTCAATCCTAAATACATGTGGTTCACTTAATTGAATGAAATAAAGGATACAGTTCCAAATTCCAATCCTTAATTGAATAGAGTAACCATAACTCTTGCAAAGTACTGTACCCATAATAAAGATTGAACCACTCATGTAAATAAATCAAATGTTCAATATTTATCAATAAATAATATTTTCCTATAATTTGGCATAAAATTCTTGAATATAAATTAATGGAGTCATGTGCCCAACTCAAAAAGGAATGATGCTAGAAATTCACAAATCATATACTGAGTTTTGAAAGTATATACCATGAATGAGATTGAAGAGGCTGCCATTGGGTTGATATTCATATATAACAAGCCTCTCTCCCTTGGCCTGAAAATAAGCCATAATCGGAACCAAATTTGGGTGGCCAAGAACACCCACGGCTTCCATATGCCTCTCGAAAACATCACTACTTGTAATGGCAGTCTTACTCCCATCAAGCCTCTTCACCGTCACTATTAGCTGATTATCGAGCACAGCCTTATATGTAGTCCCTATCGTACCCCTCCCCAGCAACTCAGCTGATGCTCTCATTAGCTGCTCCAATGTATACATATGTGTCTCCCCTCCACAAAACACTAAACTCCCACTCTTCTGTGCTCTTCTCACTGTTGAAACCTCAATTTCTTTCGTTTTCGATGGTAGTACTACTTCTCCATATTCTCTGATAGCTTGAGCTTCCATTGTCGAATTTGTATGAATCGAATTCGCAGCCTCGACAGCAGATGCTATTGCCGGCGGCTGTTTCCCCTGTGAATTTGTTTGTTTGCCCTGTTTTTTAACCAAAGCAAAGAAAATACATAGAAGAGACACGATTAACACAGAAACACCAGCAGTGAAACCGAGAATAGCAGTAGTTCTCTTGTGCTTCTGCGACGACGGCGGAGACAAAACTACAACTCCACCGGCGCCGCCTTGAGCCGTGGCGCTCTGGCCTAGCGGCGCCGTTGGTGAAGTGGCATTTGACGAAGACGGGGAATCAAAAAACGGAGGGCGCACCCTAGTACATGCCTTGTTGATAATCTCACCACAGAGATCCGGATTAAGAGAAAACGACGACGTGCCAAACTTAGAAAGAGTAGGCGTGACTGGAATTGGGCCAGTGAGATTATTCCCAGAAACATTGAAAAAAACCAGAAAAGACTGGTTCAGTGGCGGAAGAGTACCTTCAAACCGGTTCCACTCTAACCGAAGCGAATTGAGCCGGTCGAGAGCAGACAACTGAACCGGAATTGGACCAGTGAAATTATTATAAGAAAGATCAAGAACAGCGAGTCTATGAAGCAACAAAATAGGAGGAAAAGATCCAGAAAAATAGTTATGGCTTAAGAACAAAGATTTCAAGTTAAAGAGAGGCGAGAGGTCAGGAACGGGACCGTAGAGCGAGTTGTTTTGAAGACTGAGAACTCGGAGCTGGTCAAGGCGGGAGAGAGTGTAAGGAGCAACAGTGCCACGGAGAGAAAAACCTTGAAGAACGAAGCGAACAACTCGGCCTTGAGCACACTTGACACCTTGCCATTGACAATAATCGAAACGCTCATTAAGAGTATAAAGAAGTTTGTTGTCTAAGTCGGCTTTGGACTTGAAAGAAAGCAAAGAAACGGCGTCGGGTGGGAGAAGGTAACTTGTTTGGGAAGTGGCGAAAGAGAGGAAGAAGAAGAAGAAGACGAGGAAGAGAAGTGGCATTGCATTTGAGGGAGAGTGAGAATGGAAGTGGCGTTGGTGTGGTGGTGCGTTTGTTTTGATTTGAGAGAGGTTGTCTGTCTATGCGGCAGTGGGTGTTTGCGGAGCAGCTGGCTGGCTTGCTTTCTAGTGGGAATCAGGAAGTCACGTGGGAGTGGGGAAGGCCAAACAAGAAACTTGGTTGCCTTTTTCAGGCGCGTGATTTCATTCTTCTAGTTTTTTATCCTTAATTCTTGTTTTCTTGTTCAGAGAGTAAAATGGACTTCTTTATAAATTGGGTTCATTTTTTTAGGAAAATATAGTAGAAAAATTATAAAATGAGGCTCGCTTTTCTTCTTTTATATTTATGGGACAGTGACTAAGACATTAATAGCACATTTAGTATATGGGTTTGTTTAATTAAGAGAATAAGAAATATCATTTACTTATTATGAAAAATAATTTTTTAATAATATTATTTTATTTTTACAGTTTGTTTGAAATAAATAAATTATAATATTTAGAAATACACAATTTAAAATATAAAATTTAATTAAATTTTATATTTTTATATTTGAAACAAATATATAATTAAGTTATTTTTTTATTTCTTAAAATACCTTCAATATAATAAATATAATTAAAAAATAAAATAACTAAAAAATAATTATATTTTATATTTATAATTAATATTTAATTTATAAATATAATAAAAAATTAGTTGAAAGGAAAAACACGTACAAAAATAAAGAGAAAAAAAAATGTTAGAGAAAGAACAGTTAGAAGAGTGAGAGTGTGTGTAAAAACAAAGAGAGAGAGAGAGAGAGAGAGAAAAGAGAGGAGTGAGAAAAAGCATGAATAAAATATGAAGAATAAAGATATTTTTTTATTTAATATTATTTTGTTAGTTCGGTTAAATTTATTTGAAAATTTTATTTATTTTGATGGAATTCAGTTTAATTATATTTAATTCAATAAAATTGAATTTGTAAAATTAAAATGAATTTTTTTTTATGTTCTAAATATAAAATATTTTAAAAATATGAAATTCAAAATAAAATTTATAAAATTTTATAAAATTCATTTATTTTAAACGGACTGTTAATAACTAAGAGTATTTTTAACGATACTTTTTATTTTAAAGAATATTTTTTACGTAAGTAAAAAGCATCTTATTCAATTTTTAATCACAAATAGTTAAACAACTTTTTTAATTATTCAATTTTTAATCACAAATAGTTAAACAACTGTTTTAATTTTTTTTAATAACATCTAAAAATATATATTTTATGAAAAATAAATATCAATTTCAATGTTAAATAGAATAACAGTGATATATTTAGGTCTAACAGTGATATATTTATCTATATGCCCTTAGATCTCATAGTTTAAATGTTAATTGTTGATTTTTTTTTAAATGATTAATTAATATTTAAAAATTATAAAAACCTTCTTTACAAGTCAACATGTAATATGTTAAAATTATATAATCCAATAATAAATGTTATAAAACATTCTTACAAAATTATATAATTATATTTTATATTTTATTTGTTTAAGTTTTCAATGAATTTTATAATTTTTTTAAACTAACTTTGCAATTTCTTTATTACTTTGACGACTTTTTTTAAATTAAAAATTATAAGACCCAATAAAAATTATAGAAAGAGGTAAAAAAAATTATATAAGCAAATGTAAAATTTATATACAAATTTAAATGTTGTTATTTTTTCAAAAGAACTTATAATTTTATCTTTTATTTTGTAATCTAAATATCATGTTGCGTAATTTTTCATGAATTAAAATTAAATAAGCCAATAGTACAAATTATAGTATAGACATTAAAGAAATAGGCAACTAATAATTTTATATAATTATTTAGTTTATGTAATTATCATATGTCATTTTTTCAAGGATTCAAAAATTTTAAAATTTTCTCAATTCATTTTATAATTTAGCTATCATCTTATCTAATTTTTATAGGTAAAAATTACATAGTTCAATGGTAAGAGTTACAACAAAATTAAAGTAGTTATATAGGTAATTGAAATTTTTCATACAAATTTAGTTGATATAATTTTTCAAGAAGCCTTCTAATTATTTTAACATACTTTGCAATTTGACTATTATTTAATTAAAATTAACTTATTCTTTTATAATTTCTTTAACATTATTTGTAGTCCTATTATTGGGTCATATAATTTTTAATAAAAAAAAAATACATAATATATTAGTTAAATTATAAGGCAGATTGTGAGAATTATCAAATATTTTGAAAAATCACAAAACTTAAATTTCATAACTTCATGTATAATTTCTTAAGCATTTTCTAAAATTTTAACCATTGGAATACGTAATTCTTAATTTGAAAACTTTACTCAATTATATTGTTAAGTTGCCAGTTAATTAAGAAAATTATAAAATATTTTAAAAATTACACAATTTAAATTTGTACATAAAATTTAGAGATTTTATATAATTTTTTCAATATCCTTTGTTAGATCTTATAATTGGATACTTACGTAAGTTTTTATTTTTATAAATTACGTAAAATAATAATTAAGTTGTAAAGTGAATTGAAAGAATTATAAAATTTTTTGACAAATTATTAGAGATAGCAACGAGGCGAATTTTCCATTACTAATTGACTAGAAAAATTAGGTATTTCTCATATAAACCATTGCTACATTTTTCTTTGTCAATAATAGTTTACATATTGTTTGCACGATAACAAATTTTTTTGCTAGAAAAATTTGCCGCTTGCTTTCTTCATGATACTGCTGCAACATCCCTATTTTATAACTTACACCAATGAAACTTGCTGAAGTTTCCAAATTCAATACAACTTAAATTTTGTATAAATGTCAATTTTGAAGTAATTTCCCTTTTAAAATAATTTGTGGTCTTGCTTGCATATAAATTGGATTTATTTGCGAGTTAATATCAGCATCATGTTTTCTTTGTAGCTTCTAATGAATCAGCTCACTGTAATGTTTTTGGGTTGATGTTGTTTATTTTTTAATTTTTTTAAAATAAATAATAGAAATAGTTTACTATTTTTAAAATAAAAAATATTATTTTAATATAAAAAATTAGTTTATTATTTTTAAAATAAAAAATATTATTTTAATATAAAAAATTATTATTTTAACCAATGTTAAAAAACTGTTTAGCAAAGGTATTTAATTAGTCCAAATAAGTCATTTTGTAAGTTTTTTATTCCAAAAAAAAGTCGAGGAGCAAGGCAAATTTACTCATCGGACCAAACATGAAGAATTTTTTTTTATTTATTCCTATAATTTATGACCTCTACATGTAGAGTAGTTTAAGCCATGCTTAGGATATATATATATATATATATATATATATATAAATAATATGCATGTGTAATGATGTGTTAGTTTTTCACTATTTATTGAAATAAAATTATTTTTTTAAAACATGTAAAATTTGTAATAGATGAAATTTTAGTGTTATGAGTGTGAAGCATTCCATAAACCTCCTAATTTTATTTTATTTTACATTGAATTTTACTAAGATGGAAATGAAATTTGGCGCGTGGGGTATTGGGTATGGTTTGAAGTTATAAAGGTGAATGTAGAAAATACAGTAACTGATACGGATGATATACATTGGATACAGCATTCTCATCATATATATATATATTATATAATCCTAAAATTAAAAGGAATGCATGAATTATTGTCACTCATCAAATTTGATGAATTAAATTTAATTTATTTAAAATCAATTGAATATTAAAATAGTTCAATTAACGAATAGCTTAATTAATTAATTAATTTAATAAATTTTATTCTAAATATAATAATACGATATTATTTAATATATTTAACTATATATATATATATGATTTTAAAATTTTTTATCACATTATTAAATAATAAAAATTTATAATTTAATATAATAAACTAAAAATTGAATAATTAATTTTTACAAAATATACAAACACATACACTTATACACACTTATATACTTATATATATATGAGAAAAAAAGAGAAATGAGATAATTATATATAATAAATAACAATAAATTTCTATTTATCTTTTATTATTATTTTAAATTTTATTTTATTATATAATATATATAATTTTATTTTGATATAACAATTTAAAAGTAAGTAAGTGAAAATTATTATAAAATAAAAATAATAATTTAATATAATTATTGTGTGGGTATCGGCTAGTATCCAATAAACGCAAACTGTAGGCTGGCAGGTCTGGTTAACTGTAAATGGTCCCGGTGGGTCAACCCATTACCCACCATTATCATTGCTTATTTCAAGTTCAAGGCTCGATCACTGGTGAATGCTGAATGGTGAGTGAGTGAGTGAAACTGATTGAGTTCACATTTTCACACCCGTGAGCTAGTCGTCACCAGTAAATGAGGTCACCACTGACTCCACCACCGTCCTTTTGATATTCTTTTTTAGCGGTCCAATTTGTTAAGAAATCGGAATTTATTTAATTTAATTTCCTTCTAATCATAATTATGTAAAAATAATAATTATGTAAAAATAATAAATGAAAGAAAGAATAATAACACAAAAATTTTACATGAAAACTCTAGAAAAATAAGAAAAAATTACGGTATTGTCAAAGACAACCAGATAAAATATTTACTTAGTGAAAATTATTATAACCACATATACTCATAATATTTTTTTCACACCCAAAAATTTCAAATACATCCAAGAAAATTTTTCTCAAATTATTTGAAACTTTCTAAATATAAGAAATTTTTCTTCTTGTTGTTTTTTAACAAATGAAATATTAAAGCCTTTTATAAGTCTCCTCATTCGGTGTGCAAATAGTATTTACATGGGTGTATTGAATTAGGAGAATTAAAGACTTTTATGGACTTAAAAAATCATGAGGTATTCAATAATGACTTTTAAAGACTCTATAAAAGTCAAGAGGTATTCAATAATAATTTTTAAAAACTTTAAAAAAATCTATAGAAATCAAGGGGTATTCAATTGCAACTTTTATAAAGTCTATAAAAGTTAATAGGTATTCAAAAAGTCATTGATTTTTATAAATAATAGACTTTTGTATACTTTCATTGACTTTTTATGTATGTTATGAATAAAAAATCTCCACAATT
>CATKHJ010711843.1:0-15431 GCA_949750685.1 Vernicia montana
ATGTGTTTGTTGTAAGAGCATTCATTGCTCAAAGAGGGTTGAGTGTTAGCCATTAAACACTAATTAGGTTGGGAGAGTGATCCTTGTAAAACTCTTGTTGGGTTTGAGTGTTAGCCTAAGTGAAAACACTTGTGAGGTTTTAGTGTGAGCCTTGAAAACACTTGTGAGGTTTTAGTGTGAGTCTTGAAAACACTTGTGAGGTTTTAGTGTGAGCCTTGAAAACACTTGTGAGGGGTTTGAGTGTGAGCCTTGAAAAAACACTTGTAAAGTTTAGTGTGAGCTTAAACACTAAGTTGGGAGTGAAATTGGTAAAACTCCATTGATAGTGAAATACCCAATTGAGGTTGGGGAGTGGATGTAGGATTGGTTATAATCCGAACCACTATAAATCTTTGTGTTCTTTTCTCTTTTCTTTCTTTCTTGTTCAATTAATTTTTAATTGCCCACCAATTCAACCCCCCTTCTTGGTCATCTTGGGCAACATCCTACTTCAATCTTGATTTTAATTCAATTAATGCATCTCTTCCTAATTCAATTTTGAAAGGTAATTCAGATTTATTTTTGGAACTAGGAAAGCAATTAATTAATTCTTTCCTTTTCAAACTCACACTAGGAAGTAAATTCAGCCTATATAAACACTTTTTCTTTTCTCTTCAGCTGATTTTTTTTCTCTTCTTTTTTTTTTCTTTGAAATCGATTCTGATTCTTTCTTCTTCTTCTTCTTTTATTGAGCAATTAATCACACTCAATAATTGAAAATTTAAATAAGAATTGACTATCAAGAAATAAATCGAATATATTTGAATTGAAGAAAAGCTCAAACAATGAAAACAAAATACTTTGAACCAAACGAATTGAAGAACAAGACACTACTGAATTTTGAATGGTAAGTTGATTTTTTTTTTTTTGTTTTATGATTGTAAACAATGAATTAAAGCTAAAAAAACATAAACGAATCAAACAGAAAGGTATGAAATTGAAAAGGATGTAACGAGGCCACCTAGGCCAGAAACCATCATTTTTGTTATTGACGAGGCCACTTAGGCTGAAACCAATATATTTGTATTTGATGAGGCCACTCGGGCTGAAGCCAATATATTTGTATTTGAAGAGGCCACTCGGGCCAAAGTCAATGTATTTGTAATTGACGAGGCCATTTGGGCTAACCTTATATTTGAAATGAAAATCCTACCGAACTAGTATTGTTTAGCCTTTGATTATATACTGGCAGAATGACCAACTAATGGGGGAAAGATCCATTAGACCATGTGCACAAGTGACTCGACGGACCAGGTCTATAAACTAAGTCAGATGTATCTTCACAGGCATGTGATGATGTTAAGGACGTGGTAGCTATCCTTTTTGTGATATTGATATTCAAACATGAGGACGATAGTGTTATCCCGCCTATGAGGTATTTTACTGATGCTACTGTTACAGAGACTTTTGAGGTTGCGATTCGTCCCACTCATTAATCTCTGATAGTTATAGATATGCAAAGACTTGTGGTATTATGGTTATGATTAACCCGAGTACTCTAATGTTATGTATGTTTCTATCAGGATAAACCTTTGGTGCCTTTTTTTTTCTCCTCGACACATATGATTATTTTGTAACCTAAATTGAATTTGTATATGTATATGTATAATTGTTTCATAGATTCACTATCTCTTCATGAACCTTATTGATATGTGTTTCTTAATTTTATTGAGTTGACAACTCACCATATTGTCTGTAGATTTCAGGTGTTAGTGGAGAAGTTAGAAGATGATGGATTATAACTCTTTGGTTATCCTCCTCCGCAAAAGATGCTCTAGCTATTTATGACTAGGTGTCTGAGGTTTTATTTGTAATTTCTAAGAGTCATAGTTATTGTTGCTCTGTCTCAGAAAGCTCCATAGATTGTAAAAGGATCCATGTATTGAAGTGATTTATATGAATAAAATGGAAAAGATTTATGGTTTCCCTCAAGTTATAATTGTTAAACAAATTTCTATAGTGATGATTGGTTCATTACATGATTCACATATATTGATGCTTGATTGTTAAAAGATTAATTATGTATGGATCCAGGGTATAGAAAGGCTCTACTAGTTTTCAGTGGCCTTAAGCTTACCCATGTCCTAGTGCTGTCGCGCCTCGGTAAAACTAGCAGGATGGATTGAAGGTTAGAATAGCGACTCGGAGTCAAACAAAGGTCAGGACTGAAGATTACCAAAGATGGGGCGTGACAGAATCTCCCACGATGAATTTCACATATTCTGGATTTTTACGAGCAGTAATCCATGAATCCCATAATAATAGTAACTTCCCACTTGCTTGCTTAACATACAAACTCTTTGAAGAAACCTAGAAGAGGTATGCAATTCAAAAACCTTTTTATCCAGTGCAACTTACTTTTTCTCCCCTTCACTAATTTAGGCATTGGAGTGTCTTGGCTAGAGTCACACTCTAGCACCCCCTTCTATTTTGCAATTCTCCATTAGTGAGTTGGAATTCTTGGTAACAAATTGGTGCAGTTAGCATGGACTTCTTTTTCTTCCTGCCAATAACTTCATGCTTATAATGAAGTGAGACCATTCCTTACACCATAATCAAACCTCTGAGCAATGCACACCACCCCTGCCCCACCTTTAAATAGAAACTTCACACTAGCCACCTTAGGGGTAGTCAAAGACCCCCGAGTCTCCTAGGCAATCGCCATAGCAGACTTCATAGCCTTGACCTACAAAATTTGCCAAGCATATCTACTTAAACCTGATCAAACTCCTCAAGTAAGATAATTCAGCCAAGACCTATAATAAAGACCCACCCTAAATGGCTAAGGTGGATGAGGAAGTAGAGTCGCCTACCAAATCCTACCAAACTCCATCTCATGTTAGCTGAGATTCTCCCATCCTCAATGTTGCGACCAAATTTTTGGCCTCGAGGTGGATGGATCCTACATTACTTTCCAATTACTTGGAAGAAAACAATAAGGGTTCAAGCCCATACCGGAGAAAAAGAGTCATCGTCTAGGATTAAAGTCTAAGACTTATGGGTGACTAGATTCCTTGCATAAACTGTAATACCTCAAGTTCTTATTAGAATGTATGTTAATATGAATTATATGAATGGTAAAAAAAAAAAAATGGGATTGGCTTATAATTTCTGATGTATTGAATGATAGTTATAATTATTATAATTTATATTATAATTTCTAATAGTTGGTATAATTTGTAATTATTATAATTTAATACCTAGTTTAATAATTATTATTGTAATTTAATAATTGTTAGAGTTTCTTTTAGTTATTATATATATATATATATAAGAGAGGACCAAGTGAAGGGGAGGGAAGCAGAAATTGTTAAGTTGTTAGTTTAGTGGCATGCACGTGTTTTGGAAAAAAAAAAAAAAGAAGAAGCATATTGAATTGGAAGTTACACGGCCGTGCAATTTCAATATGCACGGTCATGCACTTCAAAAGGCAATGTGCATGGTTTCCTTTTTTATCAAAATTGGGCATTAAATGCACACCTAACTCCTCTAAACATCCTTATCTTCTTATTTTCAACCATCTCACTTCATCAATCAACCCAACAACATTTCTTTTCCAATTTTAAGAGCTTTCTTCCTCCAAATTCTCTCAAATTTCCATTCAAGCATAGAATCAAGTTAAGTGTTTGAGTAGGAGTCTTCATCTTTAGCTACTCAAGTGATTAAGGTAAGATTTAACTAAGCCTTCTTCAATTATTTTGAGTTAATTTTGAGTAAGAATTGAATTAATATTTGTGTTTTAAGTTGAGATATGATAACTAGATGAGTTTATATGTGATTAATTAGTTTGTTTATGCGCCTTATTGTGAATTATTGAAGAGATAATAATTAAAGAAGAGTTAGTGTTATGATGTATCTAAGTTAAGATTAAATTAATAAATAAAGTTATTAATGATTTATAAGTCAAGGTTAAGTGTTAATTGAGTTCCTCTATACGTGAAATGTTATGTGTAGAGATTAGAGAAAGACTAAGAAGGAAGTGAAGAGCATAATGGTTGCCATTCTTAATGTGTGAAGTGAAGGAGAAATTTATGAGTATAGAAGTGGTTTATTGATAAGTTGAGTGAATACTATACTATTATATTTGTGATAACCATGAAAGTCCCATTATATAATTTATTGTTATGAAATTCTAAATTGCTATTAATGATACTTCCTTGTTATTATCCAATTAATATTGAATTCAATACTTATTGTCGACCATACTATGATCTCATTTGCAAGTATAATGCTATTGTATCATGAAACCAAGTATGTTTATTATTGTTATTGATAATTGCTATGACCAAATGACCGAGAACCTTAAGCAGAAATCCCCTAGCTGATGTGGGGTAAAACATCAGACATTGTGCACAATGTACATATGGATAAGGTATAATATCTGAACTCTTGCTTAGGAATAGTATAAAAACCTAGCCATGGGACCTAAACAGTCTCGTGCAAAACCAAAGATTGAGCATGTATCACAATATAGCCTCTGCTCAAAATTAAGTGATGATTGAGCATGCGTCACAATATAGCCTCTGCTCTAAGTGAAAGTAAAGACCTAATTTCTGCTAAAGTCTAATCATTTATTAATGTCAAACTCTTTGTATATCTTGACATGCTCATTGTAAGTCATGAACCCTCTTTATGAAATTCTTTGTATCCTAACCTCATAAATATAGTAGTATAATATTTACTCACTGAGATTTCTCATAGTTGTTATTAATATGTTTTTTTCAGAAGAGTAGAAGATAATACAAGGCGATACTTAAGTTTCTCTTTCATCACTTGAGAGCCTTATATCAAAGTAAAGTTTCTTTTTACTCATGTATATGAAAGTCAAATCTAGAGCTCCATGGTTATAATTGAATAAATTTATTTTGCTGTGTATAGACAATTAAGAACAATAGTTATGTGTTAAGAATGTTAATTGTTAGTGATATTATGTATATAAAAATCTCTTAAATTTAGTGATACTTGAATATTGAATGTTTTATGTGGTATGATTGGTTGATAGAAGTATTATGAAAATTGAGGTTACCAATTGTAATGAGGTTATAAGATGGATTTTGAAAGTGCCTTTTTAACACATGTTGTGATCTTGGAGAGATATTAAGGTTACATCTGTTATGCTGTCAAATTGTGTTAGGTTATTAGTAAGTAAGGGTTTTATGGGTTTTCAGTAGCATTGCCAATGTTCGAGTACCAGGCGCTATGACGCTGAAGTAACCAATACACGCTCACCCATATCTTAGGACCGTTATGACTTAAAAAGTTGAATCGTGACATAAACACTCAACCATCCCAACCAAAGACTATGTAAGGAAGATGGGTACAGACCTAGAAAGATGTTAGGCCCTTTAATTTCTAATTATATCATTTTTGCTAAAAAGGATTACCAATTATGAATGTTCGACTTTACCAAATCATTAAGGGCTCATATTTGTATTGTGAGTCAATTTATCTTTAAAAAAATCAACTAATTAACCAAAAAAATTCTAATTAATTATGCTTTATTTTTTTGAATTAATTAATTACCCAAATAAATTATCAAATTAAACTAACAACCTAACTAATAATGCGTCTAACCTAAACAAACATAAAGGGGAGGGGGGATTTTGTTCACTATATAATAATTACATAAAAAACAAAATAAAAAATAACATAAACTAAAAGCCCTAAAGAAAAAAAATAAAAATTACATAAGGAAAACAGCCTAAAATACAAGAACTAAAAGAAAATTAAAATACATGAATCAATTAAATAAAGGAGAGAAAATATTTTTAAAAAAAATTACACAATTTGGGTGCGTGAATGAGCCACGCGCCCCAACCTGGGGCGTCGGTGAAGAGCCACGTGCCCTAGCCTGGTCACTTGAGGAGCCACAACATAATTGATTTAGGGTTAGTTGAGGAGTTAATTTGGGAGGGAAAAAATGCACCCAATCACTCTCATCTGCCTTCTTATTATTTAAGTCCACGTAGGACTGATAGAGGGGTTCACAAATGGAGAAGAAAAGAAAAGAATGGGGGCGTAAACTATTAGAGATCCTTAGCCATTTTTTGTAACGTCAAGAATATATTTGTGCTTCGAAAAATATTAAGGATTGATATGCTCTTTATGGTATACATTGAAGCATATTTTAACCTTATATTTTAATAGTGGGTAAAACTAACATTTCTTTTCAATTTAACGAAAAGATGGCTTAGTTTGAAAGACTCACTTATTTGATTGTCAATTAAGTGAAGTAAGATAAATGGTTATTAAATCAAAACATAATAGTCCTTCTACTTTATTTTAAACAAAGCATTCAAGGCACTAAGACCTTTTAAGTTATGACATTTAGTTTGGAAAAATATTTTTTGCTTTTGAATTAGAAGGGCCTTTATTTGCGTTCTTATTAGGAAAATTGATGTTGCTCATTAGTTTTCAAAATCTGATCTATGGATGTCTCATTGCCATTCCTACATTTGACAGTGCAGTTTATGACTTTTAGGAAATAGAATTCTAATCTAGAAGAAACCTAGAATATGTTTAGCGCTAGAGAAAGACCACCACACCTAGACCTAGGAAATGTTTTACGGAGACTGATATTAGGCTGCAATAGCAGGAACCAATAATTAGCTGGCTGGGTAGAAATCCTCTTTGCTGATAAATAGACAAAATAATCCTCCAAATTGATCCTAGAATAAATAAGTACTCTTGATACAAAAAAAAAAAAAAAAAAAAAGCTAAAATGACACCATAAGTTAGATTCCTAATATTCAATAAAGACACTATCTTCTCTTAGAAGCTCTGCTGAACATTTCTTTGATATTTAGAGATTCTGTCTCCACTTTAGCCTTTTTAGCTTGTTTCCCAGTTCTCTTGGTTTTAATATCACTCCTACCCTTTTCCTGATGAAAAAAAAAGGCACTGACAATTAGCATGAACTCCTCAAGTGGGCAATACCAAAGCAAGTATAGATTAGTCGTACTTGTTATGCATTTTTTCTATCCATTGTGACTATCCACCAAGCTCATCATATTATACACACCATAAGTTCTCTTGCCCATACCTGTGCGAGATTAGATGATGCTGGGTTATTTTCATAAGCAGTCTCAGAACTTTCAGCATCCGGCACCTTTCTAGTTGCCTCCAGAAAATTTAATCTGCAATCATATTCCATTTTAGACATATAAAAGAAAACTATTCAAGCACAAGGAATTTAATCTGCAATTCTTTTGAAGCTGACTAGTTATACCAAGTAACCAAGTATGAAAATGGACAAGTTCTAAAGTTGAGGCAATACTTCAAATGGTTACACAAAAGCTTCAACCAGGGCTCATCCTTCAAGTACTCCCCTAATATTGTGACAGCATCAGCTACTGCACGAGTAAACGAGCAAAATTAGTCACGATGCATAATAAAGCTCTGAGGGGAGGAAATAAAGAAGAGGGATATAAGTCAATATAGAATTACTAATTTACATGTATTCTTCTCATCTTGAGTAGCATAGTTTTTGTCTAATGAGGGTAAAGCCTGTTTTAATTGGCAGACCTGCATTTACAAAGACTTGAAGACATTAAAGACCATAAAAAAAAAAAAAAAAAAAAAACTCTATCCTGAACAATTCAAGTACATTTTCAATTACATAGGTAGAGGGATTGATAGCAGTAATGATGAAAATTAATTACAGTCATTGAAGATCAACAATGATGGCCAAAAACTTCAATAGAGGAATAAGACAAAACAGGTAGTCAGATAATTATGATCAGATGAGAGATCAAGATATGTTCAAGGAAATGATGAAGCAATGATTGTCCTTTCTACTTTCTACTACAACTAGGCTTTACCATATCATCACAATACAAATCTGAAAGATGGTTTTCAGGCGCTGAAAATTTTTTACATGACTAAAGCATTATAGCAAGATTCCCCATAGTAAGTTTAAGCAGATATAGACAGACCTTGCAGAACAACCAAGCTAAAACCTTTGAATCATCAAGGCGGAAAAACTTCAGCGAGCCAATTTCTGCACGGGGAGAGAGAGAGAGAGAGAGAGAGAGAGAGAGGGGAAAAGGATGGTGTCATTGAACAATATGCAAATAACATGATATTAGGCAATATTTAAATCCATTGGCATTTTAAGTTATTTCTTTCAATTCAACATACTGTTCTGGCAATGTCTACTATAACTTATCCTTGTATCAAATATCATGGAGTGCGGACGTATAATTAATCATTAATGCATGCATCTCTTCTCAGGATTCTAAATTCAGACACATTGCGACCAGGCTTCAGATTTTTCAACTTTTAGCCTAAGAGGGTATATATAACTGGAACTACCAGAGGACCAGTTTCAAATCCAAAATCTTAATTGAATTCCACTATTAACTAATAGAAACTAATACAGGTTCAATTATCTGTTATAGCAGATAAGCATGACTGTATTAAGAAAACAAATAACCATGAGATAAAATGAGTTAGCTGATATATTTCAGCATTGTCGCTATGATTTGCACTATACCGAGATAAATGGACAACCTTTAATTTCACAAACTACTTGCATACAGTTCTCTGCAATGGACATTAAATGATGATATCCAGGATAGCCATTAACAAAGATTATCTCGTCTAATTGTCTGAACTTGCCAGGATCATCCCCCTTCTGCATATCAGAAAAAGATAAGTTTTACTTGAAACTGGAAGGATGACAATAACTGGCATTGAACGGCCCATTAGCAAATCTACATGTATATTTCCATATAAATATAATGAAAAACCAAAGAAACCAAATAAATCTAGTTTCCACTTGCCAGGCCCACATATCACTCTAGGTTTTCAATTCAATTTTCCACTCAAGATCAAATACAACTGATTGAAAGGCTTCTGAACCAGGATTGTTCTTGCTGACATGACGGAACAATGAAGCAGAAATGACTAGTGTACCTTCATTCTAGCTTCCTCAAAAATAGGCAACAAAATGAAGACAGGATCAACTGGAGTGGCAAAATATAGGCGCCCATCTGTATGGGAAAAAAAAAAAAAGAGGGAATAAGGGACACGATAAGCAGTCACACACAAAGGAGACCAATTGACTAATTATTAATATAGCTGAAGTCAATGGGAAAGAAATAAGTGTATAAAAAGTACAAATTACATAATCATCTAGATGGTATGCCAATGATATTGAATTGTACAAAACGTGCCTACTTTCTTTTTCTAAAATTAGAAAGTGAGGACCCTTTTTCTTCTTTTAACCAATGATAAATGTTGAACACTAAGTTAACAAGTTCTTTATGATTAACGACCTCTGATGCCTAATAATATAAATGAGCACTGCTGTCATAAGATTACAGTCAAATAGAGAAGTTCGGATAACAGGAAATCCATAACTGGATATAAAACACAAGCAACATCATAAAGTGCTTATTTATTGTATTAATCAGGTTTTATACTATTGCATCAAATATCATTTATCAATTTACAACTGGAACTAATCATTTCGTGAAATCAAACAAGAACAGGTAAATATTAAATTTTTTTTTTTCAGTTTGGGTCAGAACAAGAACAGCAATAACAATAAATAAATGAATACCTTCACATATATAATCTCCCAAAAACCAAGATGTGTAAGATTGTTTGAACCAGTGAAGTTCTTGAAGAACTCCATTGACAAGGAGATAGCATGTCGTCTTCCCTGGCATATATATCTATTAAGTCCATCACAAACATATTCATTTGAAACACCAATACAATCATTTCATTACCTGATTTTGGATGTTGGAGTGATAATAAACGTCCAATACCATTTCTAATTGAGCCTTTACAAGGCAAGAGGATTAGTTTTGTTTCATAAAAAGGAAATTTGAAAGAGAAAAAAATAAAAAAAAAAAAAAAGCAGGGACAAATTGGGACTTTACTAGGTGCAATGAGAAGACGAGTTTCTTCCACACCTTCCCACCAAGCCATTTCAACCTTGATTATCAACTGACAAAGAAATTTCACAAAATGATACTATAGATTATCAGATAAAACAAAGGAGTGCCAGAAAAAAAAAAAAAAAAAAATTCACACTACTACAGAAAACAAGAAATTAAAAAAAAAAAAAAAAAGTAGGTTTGATTCCTTAAATAAAGGAAAATTTCTTTTGTCATATTAAAAAAGGGACTAACCTGAAATCCTGAATAGAGGATGAAGCACAGAAATTCGGTAATGGTAAGTTGATTTTTGCGGAGTTGATTTTTAAGAAATAGGAGAGAAGGAGAACTGAATGAAAGAGGACCTGAGAAACTGAGAGAGTGAGACTGAGAGTGAGAGCGAAGGGAAAATGTGGCAGCTGGATTTAAGATTTCAGTGTTTCACTTTTATTTATTTGTTTGGCTACTTAAAAAAAATAAAAAATAAAAAATATAAATGTGTTAACTGAAAATTAATTCTTAATTTTAAGCGATAAATAATATAAGTGTTATAGTTTTTAAAATGTAAATTATTTAAAAATTTAATTATTTATTGTATTCAGTAGAAATTTTAATTTAAATATTTTAACTTATTATTTTAAATGAATTTTAATTTAATTGAAAATTTTAAGTTAAAATTATTTTATGTTATCAAAACATATTAAAACTAATAAGTGCTGAAAATATTAAATTAAATAATAAATTGAGTTATCAAACACCCTCTAAGTCTCTAAAATTTAAACTAATTAAGTAACTTGTTTCTATTTTTTGAAAAACTAACTAATTAATCCATCAGTTTTAGTTTCGTCATATTATTTAGTCTTTCCGTTTAATTTTTGTACTTTTTCTGTTAAATTTATGAAAAAATACTAAAATATCATTATATATATAATAAATATAATTTTAATTTTATTATTTAAAAATAAAAAAATTAAATTAATAAAATTATATAATAATCATTTAATAATTATTTAATTTTATTAATATAAATATTTTTTATTTTTTATAATAATTATATAATAATAAATAATTTTATAATTTGATGATATTAAATATAAATATTATATAAATATTATTTACTTTTATTAATTTGAATTTTTTTATTTTTTATTTTTAAATATTAAAATTAAAATTATATTTATTATATATACAAGAGCATTTTAGTTAGTTTTTATAAATTTAACAGAAAAAATACAAAAACTAGATAGAAATACTAAATAGTCTGACGGAACTAAAATTGAGAGACTAATTAATTAGTTTTTCAAAAAGCAGAGATGAGTTAGTTAATTAGGACAAATCTCAAGGACTAAATAGTAATTTATCCTTAAACAATAAATAAGATTAACTTTATGCTTCTAAATATAATCAAAACTGCCAATAAAGTGTGATCTGATTGATCTTTTCATTACTTTCAAGGAAATAAGAAGTAGAGAAATGTTAAAAGAGAAGGCTACCCTATATTTGTTGTATAGTCTATAATGTTATTTTGGCCTATTAAATCTTCCTAGTATAAAAATATATATATAATTAAAACTATTTAGTTTTGAACTAAAACTATAACACCTTTAAATTTGAAAAATATATTTTTAAAAATATTAATTATAAATTTTATTAAAAATATAATTACATCACTTATTTTTCGTTATTTTACTTTCATATGATTCTATTAATTAATTTTTATTATAATTCATAATTTGATTATTAAATTATTAACTTGATTAAATTTTTAACACTTTTTTACTTATATGTTAATATTGTATAGAAATTTTTCATTTTATATAAGTTTAAAATTGTTCATAAAATTTTAATTAATTGTATTTCATGTTGTATTGTATTCTTCATTAAATTAATTTTTATAATATTAATTTTTTAAGGAATATTTATATAATATTACTACCAATTACTTTATAGGGTAGTATTATTATCAGAGCATAAATTATTAGGAGTAGAGTAAAAATTATTAGTAACTTTCCAATTGATAAAACTCTCATTGTGTTTAATGCTTCTAACTTACTTTTTATACCTTTAAAAATATTTTTATTTATTTTAATCATATTCTTTTCTTTTATATCAATTTTCATATATAGATTTTAAATAAAATATTTATTTTTATAAACATATAAGAATTTAAAGATAGTATTTATTATTTTTTGTCATATTAATAATAATAAAATTTTAAATTAGATTAAAATTAATAAATTGAAATAAAGTATTAAATAATATATCAAATTGAAAATTTCAATGTTTCATATATTTTTCTTTTAAAAAAATTATTATCTTATTCTTTTCCATATTTATTTTACTTATTTTTATTAAAAAAAATTTAAGATGTCTAATTTTAATTGTGGTTCTTAAAAAAAATTAGTTGATTTGATAAATAAAAAATAGTTGATATTAATAATTTTATAATTATTTGAACAACTGTATATTTAATTATTTTTACAAAATATTATGAGAAAATCAAAAAAAAAAAAGTATTCACTTTTATTTTATTTGTAAGTATTAATTAGAGTATACATATAAAATATTATGAAATTTTTTAATACAATTAATTTAATTTTACTATTATGCAAGTAAATATTACTTATTTTTTATTTTAAAATTTAATAATTTATAGTTTTCAAAAAATTATAATTTTCTTATTTTATTTATTATTAATACATTAATATATTTCAATTAAAAAATATATATGGAAAGTAATCTTTTAAAAAATAAATAATCCAATTATTAGTCATTAATAATATTTTAAAGATATATAAAGTAATTTTATCATATGAAGCACATGATAATTTTGTCAATTGAAAAGTTACTAATAATTTTTGCTCGAATTCTAACAATTTCTATTATGGAAATAAGGTTCCTATTTTATATATCTAATATCTTAATTCATTAATTTGTTTATTTCAATTAATTATTTGTATGATTAAAAAATTATATTATTTTATTAGTCCTAATAAATTATGTAATTGTATAATTTGACAGGTATTAAGATGTCAAATCATATATTTAATTCGGGTTAAATTTTCTTCAATCGAGATTGTTATACTGACCTTGTGTAAGGTATTATATGAGATAGGTTAAATAAAAAACCAACGATTTGAAAGTTTAAAAAGATTAATTTGAAGTTACATTAATATAAAATTTAATAAACTTATATTGACTTACTTAAAATCTAAATTGTAATATTTTTATTTTTTATGTAAAAAGAGAAAATTCAAAATATATTTAATTATATCATAATGTTTAATATAATTATTTATATTCTTTCAAAGAATAACCATAAATAAAAATACACAATATATTTACGATATAATGAAAATTATGAAATACCATTAATTAATATAAATGAGTAAAATTTTTATCCTATAATGAGCCAAGCTAACGAGTTTATAAACAAAATATATCACGAGCCTAATCAATGAGGTTGATCAACAAGCCAACTTACGAGTCTAATTAATAAGTCAGTTCACGAGTTTTATCAATGACTTAGCTCACGAGCATGATAACGAGCCAAATTTTGAGTGTAAACGAATCAAATACTTGTGAGCTCAAACTCAACTCATTTAATAAACGAGCCTAAAAATTATCTTTGAGTTTGGCTCGTTTATAAATGAATCGAGCTCGAGCTAAGCCATTATAGAGTCGAGTAGTGAGTAGCTCGTGAACGATTCGACTTATTTACATCCTTATATCCAATATGTTAACATATTTTAAATTTATTTAGAAATAAGGTATGTCTAAATTAATCCAACAACACTCTAATTTAAAATGTTTATAAATGGATTTAAGACAATATAAAAATATCATCCTTAATATAATGAGATAGATCATACGACTAGAGCATAAATCACTATGATAATCAACAACTAAGCCTAAAAAAAATAGAACATAGCCTGATGAGGTTTTTCTTGGTGGGTCTCTAGCCTTGAGGCCACCCATCAGCTGGGACAAGGAGCTTGAGGCGTTGGACCTGGGTTTGGCAGGTGTTACACCTAGATAGAAAGAGTTTGGGAGAGAAGCCTATGGAATTACTGAGTGTATGAGAGAGGTAGTGAATCTTCATGAGTGTGATTGAGTTGAAGGTATTGTACCTTCGTTGTTGGAAGGTGCTGGACCTTAGTTGTTGGAAGGCTGGACCTTGGTTGTTGGAGATGTGGCACCTTAGTTGGAGGAAGAACTGGAGCAGGGCTTCGTGGTTGATATTGGATCTTTAGCCTACATGGCAAAAACATGAAGAAATTGCATTAAGGGTGCACCAAACCTATGGCTTAGCGTGGACCCTCCAATGCTTTAAGTTAGTGTGACTACATGTGCAGAGTTAAAGGCTTAAGGAAGAGAGTTTTTAGAAAGATGATACCACTGCTTTCCCTAAGTGTTTAATGATGGTTCTCAAGAGATGGACCTTTTCTAGTAGGGAAATAAGGTATGAGATTGGGTTTTAGAGAGTGACTAGTTTAATGAGAAGAGGTTAACCTCTCAGTATATGACCGAGAGACTACTCTTTTAGCAAGGCCTTTCTAGGCTCTGAAGGCGATCAAGATTATGGTTCCTAACCAAAATGTCCTTTAGATAGCCTTTAAACCACCCCTCCCCTCCCCTTTTTTCCAAAAGTCCCTTTGAGTTTGGAGACAGTTTGGTATTTATAATGCTTTCTTGTTGGGGGATCGGAGAAGGTGAATTATATGGCTGCGAAGGATTAAGGAGTTAGGATCACATTATTTTGAAGCTAGATAGGGCAATGATGTGCCTGTGTTGGCAGTTGTGAGTCTTGTATTAAGGTGACTAAATCCCATTTCCATAGAGGTGGGAGAGATTGTGTGTCAGATGAGCTTGTAAGGAGTTATTGGAGTTGACTTCCCTTGTAAGCTAAGCAAGAACATTCGTTGGCGAGGTAAGGTGCTATTGGAACGAGGTGCCTGGTGCATAGATGACTAGTAGACAAGGCGCGAGGTGGTCTATCTATGAGGTATTGGGCATGATTGCCACTAGATGCTTGAGCTTGATAGTCTGGTTTTCTTGAGGCATGATGTCTGAAGCATTTGGACCTGTCTTAGACTTGGTTGAGATAGCCAAATTGATGGAGCCATTTTTAGTCCTCATTATAGCTCATACTAATAAAGCTAAACTCCAATATCATTTTTTTTTTCCAATAATTGTGAAGAATCATGGGTATTTGTTTACTGCACAATAGTAAAGCTTAATTAGCAACACAAGGATTTAAAAAAAAAAAAAAAAAGACTTAGTGGAAGGTTTAGACAATTAGATCTCAACAATTAGGCTAGAATACAGTGATTGTGATTGGAACAAAGAAAATAATTGGAATTTAAAAAAACCTTTGAATTAAAATACTGAATTGAAAAATAATTATAATACACAATTTGTCCAATAGTAGCCTTATTTATATTGATTAGGATAAATCATAATCCTATAATGAAAATGAATCCAATCCTAATACTAATTAAAAGA
>CATKHJ010712020.1:0-20773 GCA_949750685.1 Vernicia montana
AAGCTAAAAAGAAAACAAAAGCAAACAAAACAACAAAGAAGCAAAACAAAACTTCAAAACAAATAAAATAAATAAATGAAAAGAGAAGAAAATAAATACCTTTTGATGACGAGGCTTGGGGACGTATGGACGGAGCGGGCGACCGGATCGTAATTCCACCTTGACTTGACTCGGCGGAACCAAAGCCTCCTAATGGCTATTAGGACGGCGTCTTTGGAACTTCCTCGAACTGACTTGAGGAACTGAACCATGAACGACCACCTAAAAACAAAATTTGAACTAAAAGGCAGCTCTTTCGAACCAAGCCTTTAGAAAATGCTAGCTTTTAATTAATTTGGTTTGATTTTAGCTAGTCAAATGTATTGAATTGTGTAGAAATGAGTTGGGGGGTAGTTTATATAAGAATAGCAGCTAGGAAAGTTTTTAAGTTTTTCCAATGTGGGATTTGGCATTCTGAAACTTGAAACCGCACACAGGCTTTTTGGGACTGCACAGGGCTATTCTGGACCGCACAAAAGAAGATGGACCGTACACAGCCTGTGCGGTCCCTGGGGGACCCTGTGCGGTCCTCCAAGTCAGACAGGGCTGGTTCGTCTGATTTTCCGACCCTTTCTTACCCGTTTCAGCTTCCGAGGCTTACTCACATGTCCGAGGGTTCATATAGTGCAAAATTCAGGGTTCACAAGTGAATAAATATAATATCCACCTTTCTATTTAGCCATTTGGCAAAAAAAAAAAAAAAAAAAACCTTTCTATTTAGCCCAGTTTCAAAAACGGCCCAAACCGGCCGGTTAAATTAAAAATTGGTGATCAGTCCAATTTAGTTGGTATTTAAAAACTAGAATTCCGGCAAATTGGATTTTCTGTTCGACCTTTTCTTATTTATTTGCAAAATAGACATTGTTATAGAAAAGAGGATATTTAATTAATTTTTTTTCAAGTAGCAATCACATTGCATCATGATCCAACGATAAAAGGTTCCATCTAAAGCACAAAAGTAAATCTCCTATTTTTGGCATAAGCTTAAGAACAAAACTTTTTAAGTATAATGTAAATACTTATGTATGAAATAATGTTATACAAGTGCCTATTCTTAACATAAGAATCTTCTATAATAAGGCTTCTTATCTAACATTTGCAGGAAGTAATGCCAATGCAGACTGGATCCCATTTCCCAACTTGCCTCTCAATTTGGAAACGGTATTCTTCAGCAACTTGCATGAACTTATGTCATCGACAGCAAACTCATCATGCTGCAGTGCATGGAGCTGCCTCTCTAAGTATCTAGTAAGACTAGCTTCAGCGATGTTAATAAGACTCAGAGAAGCACTTGTGTGCATAAACTTTGTAACAAGAAATCCTGCAAGGATCTGCTGATCAACCTTCACAAGCTCCGATATGAAGGAGGGGAACAGTATTCTTCGGAAAAGGAATAAGAAGTCCTTTCCTGTATCTACAAATTCCTTGTTTCCTTTCTCCGTGATCCTTGATAACTGGGACTCCTGACACTGGAGAGACAAATTGCCTGCTAAATAGCAGAGATAAGAGAAAGTAGTGCCGTATGAAGATTTGGTTATTATAGCTGATATAATCCCTGAGGACAATACAAGAATGAAGACCTCATGGTCTCTGCCAACTGTTTCGGAGATACCTCCTTGTTTAAGCTTGTCTTCAACCACAGCCAAACATTGCAACTGTAATGCTTCGTAAGGCAGAAGAAGCACCAGCTTCAAAGCCACAAAACAATCCATCTCCAGTAAAACCTCACTCAATGTCTTGGTACCATCTTCATCCAGCAACATTCGGTTTGATTTTGTTAAGGATTGGTCAATCAGTCTTAATAAATCACTGAACCGTGACATTGCAACAAGTTTTTTGAAAATCTCCATCCAGCACACATGCAAAGGATCAACTGAAAGGGAGTTCTCTGTTTTCTCTTTTTCAAGAGATTCTACTTCCTGAAAGCTTTCCCATCCTTCATCCCAGTCATCATTATTCCAGTCATTTACTGCTTCAGATGTTTCTGGAGACTTGATTTCATCTCTTCCCACCACAAAGAACCCTTCCCAGTCTTCCAAAATGGCTAGCAACACCTCAACATGAGTATCTGAATTGGAAACTTCACATAACTTCAAGAAGCAAGAGACGGCTGTCTCCACATTCACGAGATCATTAGGAGTAATTTCTATACTAGGCAAGATGGCTGCCACAAGCTGAGATGATTTAAGAGCAACTAAAGTACTTGTTAATTGACTAGAAGCATCTGTATGATCCAGCAGTACATGATTGGCAGTAGTCTCACTCTTTATACTTATAAAAAGCAACTCATCCCACCCTTCCCATGGTAAAACTTTGGACTGCAGCTCTGTTGAGAAACCCTTAATATTTCTACCCCTGATCAACTGCATAAGCTCGAGAACATAAACTCGAACATGACTTGGTAGCTGCGAATTATCAGAGAACTGGGCCATCCTTTCCCAAACTGCCTGTCTGACTCTCTGCAAATCATCCAGTTGACCTTCCAACTTGCACAACGAAGATAGTAAATGATACAAATTCTGGTGTTCGCAGGTTCCACTGACCAAGTCTTTTAAAATGGGTTCCAACATATGTATATAGAGATGAAGAAGATCTTGGGATTCAGAGTCAGCTGATGGAGTTGAACTGATATCACACTGTGATATTGCTTCCAAGAATACTTCCGAAATGGCTCCAAACCCACAGCCAGAAAATACCATCGCTTTGCAGATAATCAGAATCTCAACAGAAAAATCACCAATAAAGCCACAAGTGGCATAGCCAACAATGCTACCCCAGCTTTGGCTTGGTGATACACTGTCCTCCATTACCAGCCTCATTAAGACCTTCAAGCAACTTGATAAACATTCTGGATCAAACCCAACTTTTTCCAAACTCTCATTGGAAGCAATTTCTTGCATTTCTTCAGTCAATCGAAGCCAAAAATTCAAAAGGATGATGAGGCAACCCTGCCATGTTGAGTTATCTGGAATACTCCCATAAGAACCATGCAGGGGTACAATCATAGTTAAGTACCGCTTCATAATTTCCAAGGCATCGGATGGTGCCAATAGTCTGATATACATATGAGAAAAATCATAGGTGTGCTCAAGTTGAATAATAAACTCCTGAAATGTTTCAGGGTCTACAAAATTGAATTCCATTCTAGTTCTATTTTCCAATGTCGTCAACAAACTTAACACATAATGTTTATACACATCTTGCCATAACACGAGATTTTCAGGCAACAAATCAGTGTAGATACCAGCCAATGTCTGTACCATTTTTGCCAAGGCTTCCAAGTTAAGTTCATTGATGTGTGCATAGACTTCGCTTCGTAAAGATTGCAAATTTAGACCATCTAATCCAGCAACATTCTTGAAGTTTAGGTCCTTAATAAAAGATACCCTTTGACATTCTTGCTCAAAGACCTTGTATAAGCGAGCTAAATCAAGAGTGGATAAATTTGAGGAACAAGGGTGTATAGCTTGCAATGATTGTTTCGTTTCCTCTAGCTGCAAGTAGCAGTCAGAGAGTAGGCCATATATATAAGCAAGGCGTTGTTTGTTGTGCCCATCAATCACAGGGTACACAACCAAGGAAATGGTTTTGATGGTTTCAGAAGCACAACCAATTATATCTTCTTTCACTTCTGAAATTTCAGTCATAATATCATCATCGGCCCAACACTCAGAAACAAGAATTGAACTTAGGTACCTCTGGAGCACCTGCAGAGCAGAAAAAAGCAAACATTGATCCAAAGAGTAAAACAGGCATGCTATTGACTTGTTCATGTATTTAAGGATGAAGGCAGGTAGCTCCACATACTTCAGTATGATTTAAGCCATATGTGTCAGCTAATTTCAAGATATCCTTCACAATGCGCTTCTTTTCCAACTCTGCAGAATCTATCAGGGAAAAAACAACATTCTCAATATATTTGCAGTCACCAGACAGAAAACGTGTGGTTTCAACCCCAGGAATGATTTGCTCCAACAATCTAGAATGTTCAGCTACACGCCTTTTTTCTTCTAATTTGAGCTTCCATTGCCTCCAGAATGTCGACTGTACTTCATCAATTTTGTTGATCTCATCTGAGTTCAAAAGGCAACATAAAAACAGAACAACATTATAACATGGCAAACATACACAATCTTTTTAACTAACAAGAGATTACAAAAATCGCATGAATATTGCATAATAAAGGAATAAAACAAATCACCAGAACTAAATGGTATGTGCTTCTCTTTAAATTTCCTGAACAGCAGCTCCCTCCTCTGAGACGGACCATTGCACTCAACTTCAAAGTTATGTAATAAACAGTAAGTAATCCCCACAGTCATGATGCTGCAAATCTCTTGGTAATTCTTCCTTATCCTCAGCTGCTCTTCTATTACTTCTACTCCACTAAAGGCGTCCACAAGATTCAACAAGAAAGAGCACCCCATGATGTCCTCCTCTTCTGTAACAGGTGGTTCTATAATTGACTTTGCCAGAGAGGCAATAACATCGTCTTTGGGAGCAAAACCATTTCTTGCCAACCAGGAGAGAATAGCTACCAGGGCTTGTGTGCGTATACTCCAATATTGTTTTCCGCAAACAAAGTCAGAAGCTAGTCTCTTATCATTTACTGATTTCCTACTCAAGTCAAGTAACCATGGAAGTTGGAAAACAGCAAAAGAAAATATCTTTCCATTCTCTCTCAAAAAGGGTTCTAAATCAGTTCCATTCTGCATGGGCATGTTTTTAGCAACAAAAGAAAGTGTACTTTTTACTTTACTTAAGTAAGCTTCATGATCATGAACACTTGCTCCATCAAACAGTTTAGAGCAATCTTTGAGGTCAACAATATCCTGAATACCATGGACTGGCAGAGACATAATTGAGGAATCTTGACCTGGAACCTTATGGGAACTCATCCCTGTTGACATCAACAAATTGTCACATTGGCCTTGCATGTCCAGATCCTTCCATGCATGCAGAAGCTCACCAATCGATTCTGCATCACAGTGACTCAAAGCAAAACCTAGTAGCTGCTTTCGAGAGCTTACATCCATATTTTCAAGGGCAGGACCCCTGGCTATTGCAGCACACAAATCCCAAATGAGACCATGTCCTTTTTTAGCCAAAACAAGGCAGAGATCAAATGCCAATTGCAGATCACCGGCTATGGCAGCTTCTCTAGCAATAGCCTCCTCCACAGCTGATATATCCTCTGGAGAGTTCAAACCTAGAAGTTTAGCAACCTCAATGAGTTCATCAACATGTAGATAAGCTCCAGGTTGACTGATGATTGCCATTTTCACAATCTCCATAGGATCCTTTATCTGCCTGAATTGCAAGGGCAGAAGAGTAACTCCAAGGCTTGGAAGTTTAACAGTGAGTACCTCAATTGTATCAGCCTCTGCTTTAACAAGTCTGCTACTTGCAAATAAATTTAGGCATTCCTTAGCCTTCCAGATCTGGAAAAATTAGCAGAAACATCACCAGCAAATCTATGTAGGAAGATTGACGAATGACTATCAGTTGACAACATTAACTTGAATTCTTTGAAAATATTTTTTTTCTTAAAAAAAAAAAAAAAGCAATTAAACTAAAATAACATACTGGAAGATCCTTTGGATGCATTTTTGCTGGTGTTTTAATTCAAAAAGTATCCCGTTAGATGCCAAATTAAAACAAGGTACAATAATAAAGAAAGCTAAATAATGAAAACTGAAGGAATGTGCTTTGCATTAAAACAAAACTTTCAATTTTAATTGATAACGACCTAAAGCAAAACTACAAGCAAGGGTAATTCATATGCATATAAAGACCCTTTTACAAAGTAGGAAAGTTGACACTTGACAGAAAACACTGAAAATAATATCCCAAAGATCATAAAAACAAAACAAGATCCTAATGATAACCACAACTAATTATAAATCTAAACCCACATATATACCAAAAAAGAAAATAGAGTTGAAATGTTACAATACTGCTAGCAATTCTCAAAAAATTTTGAAAGATAAGAACACAATAAGTTAAAAATAATACTTCAAACTTGAAAAAGCATTTTCTCTTATGTAGAGACATTACAAGATCTTACAAATTCAACAATGCAAAAATAAATATATTAAGCACCATTGCATGTTATTGAAAATAAGAAAGAGCATTCAAAACAAGTCAAGACTATAATAAATGTTAACAAGTAATATAAGAAACTTGAAAGGCATTATTTCAGCATATGATAGGGAGACTAACAAAATCAATTAACTGTTTAATAATTAACTCATGATATATTAAAAGCAACCATGCCTTTAGAATAATTCACAGAAACTCCATCCAAATATGTTAAAACCATTACCTCAACCTAAAAATGTACCATTTGGTATAGATAAACCAGATTCATATGTATGTTTGTATCTGTATGTATATATGTATCCATGCATGCATGCATAGATGTACGCATGCCTGTGTATTTATATGTATCCATGCATGCATGTCTATTGTAGAGATCAATTACAACATTTCCTACAGTTCAGAAATATCTCATCCCATGGTAAAAGTTAAAATAGTTCTTTTGAGAACAAATACACATGATGTGGACAAGGAAAACATCAAGAAAAACAAAATTCAAAGAATCAAGAGATTTAGAATTTAGGTCTAATATTTACAATTTCAATACCCAAAGGGTATTTCTGTTATTTCCAGCTTTTCTGGAACAGTAGTTAAAATTTATTTTAGGAGTCTTTATTTTATTAAGTCTGATTTAGGAGTTTTAGTTGGTTTAGTATTTCCTAGTTAGTATTAGTTTGTAATTTTCCTAGTTTAGGATTCCTAATCCAAGTAGTGTTAGGATTAGTTTAGTCTATATATACCTAGGCTTGTAATAGTTGAGTTTTCAGATTTCAGTTTAATAAAAATTACAGCAATGTTGCTATTTTGAATTTTGTGATTCAATTCTTCCCTAGGTGTGATTCCTAAGGAACCTTTTTTTGGGTGTGATTGTCAAGAGCTTCTAGGTGTGATTCTTAGAAGTTTTCTATCTTTTCTTTGGTCATTAAAGTATCACATCTCAAATCCTGTCATAAACATTAGATTTCAGCCTCTAACTTCTCTAATTTCCGCAAATTTACCCATAGAACAGCTTTCTCTAAATCTGTCCTACATCAACATGAAAAGTATATGGTAGCATATTAGAAACCACAATTCAAATTAGAAACTGAATTTTGAGACATATAGGCTACAGCAGATATAGATATAGATGAGGGCATGAATTCCTTGGCAGATATTGTATATATTGACAGAATAAAGATGATTGAGCACTTACTTCTGAGCAAGAGAGACTAGAAGCTGAGAAGAAAAATTCACGTGCAGCTTGAATAACAAGATTTTCTGCTTTCTCTGATGCCAGGGCTACTGAACTTGTACCTTTAAGATAATTTCTTGCAAGAGAAAATCTCCCGGCTTTCAGAAATCCTCTGCAGAATTCTGTTAACATGTACTCTGGATCAAGAAAAGGAAAAGCCTTCTCTCGCAAGTTTTGCATATCTCGCCACATGCTTGCCCAGTCATTATCTGATCGACCTGGTTGTCGCCGAACAAATTTTGAAAGCATAAGGCGGAGAATCTGTTTTACGCCTTTTTCGTCTGCATGAGCCTCCAGGAAGAAGTTCATTGGTTTCGGGACCTGAATACAAACAAGAACTGTTACCATCAAACTAAAAGAAACAAATGAAATAGTTTCGGTTTCATGAATTAAGTCCAATGCCCTACAACCATACAAGATAGTAGGTAATGCATTTTCCACTAATATAATATTTACATGGCCAAAAATTTCATGCATCATTCCCTAAACTGACAGTAAATAGCATGTTATAAGATGAAATATTCCAAGAAGGAAGCTTTACTACAATGATAGCCCTAAATAATATTAGTAGGACCCCACACACTAGATACTTATTAACAGAGAATCCCCAAACAATGTTTTGAAAGAAATGAACAGGAAAAAACACAGAATGAAAATTACCGAAGCACCATTCTTTAAGGCCTAATAAAAACTTAAGATGAGAAGAATGTACCATTAGCACCTTGAACCAATACCACACAAGGGACAATACCCAAAAAGAAAAGAAAATCCAAAGAATCCATTCTCTTAGCAGACTCTCAAATATTAAAATCATCACAATAGGAGAGAACACGAACCTGATAAAATGCCAAGAGCCTCCCAGCTTCAATATGACCTTCAGCAACTTTAAGTCGTTCCTCAAGACCATCAATATACATTTCAGCATCTGTAAGGTCAACTGTTGTATGTTATACTCAACAATAAACAGTTGAAAAAGTTTACTAAATACACACAGATATATTTAGACATGGCTTTTGGATATGCAATTCGATTTTCAGCCTACTGTTGCAGTCCTGAAATTTTTGTAATGAAAACACATCTCAAATAACCAGAACAGACACATGTTTATTGAAACAATAATAGCAATTACAGCTACAGCTTCAAAGTTTAAGAGAATTAAAATTCAAACGCCAGCTTGTCATATTACTACAACTTAAATTGAAAATAATCTTAAATTTGAGAAACACAAGCTTCATCAAGAAGGCATGCTTCTTCTAAGCCAATTCCTGTTCAAGAAGGAACTCACAAAACATGGAAGGTATAGACAAATGTGTATAGCTTTACCCTTCATCTTCTATAAACTACAAATCCATCTTCTATACGGGCAGATCCATCCCTTCCCCCCCACCTCTCCTCTCTTTTGAAGTCACTATACTCCTCTCTTTCTCGCGAAGTCACTATCTACTAACTGCACCTTAATTACTTTTCCCCCATACCCTCCTCTCTTTCTCCCGAAGTCACCATCTACTAACTGTACCTTAATTTCTTTCCCCCATATGACTATAAGTGTGTGCTTTTGCAAGGGTGGATTGTGGAATAGGCTCTGAGTTGAGACCTCTTTTTAGAAATTTATGATGTATGACAAGCAACAAATCTCATATTGTCTCCTTCTAATCAAGTCAGTACAACTGAAAACTTACCTTGCTTTTGTGGAAGCTTTGACAATATGGCAGCCAATGTACTCCATCTATCTGTAACTGTGCATAAATATACACATTGCAGACCACAATCCACAGCTTCCATCTCATCCTTGAAGAAACCGTTACTGGGCAACTCTCTGCACCCTTCTTCAATAACCATCAAGCATATGTCTAATTTATTTTCCAAAGCAATTTCCTTAAGCCATCTCACCAGAAATGACTCATCCTTGTGGTCTAAGGAAAGATGGCCATCTTTAGCCTGATCTTGACTAACAGAGGCCGAGGCATGAAACCTATTTTGCATAAAAGGAATTGCCTTATCACATAACTTTTTTACCACATTTTCCTCTTTGACTTCCTTGAGCATCATTTTGAACTTTTCATAATCAGATAATTGTTCCCACTCCAAAAGACAAATATTAAAGCATAGTTCGCTATCACTCTCATCAGAATAAATAAGCTGGTGCAAGTATGAAATATCCTTGTGAAACTGCTGTAACTCAAAGATACCTTTCTGACAAGCCAAGTCAACCAGGCAGAGGCAATTATCCAGCTGACCACTATAGCAATCAATATCTCTAGCTCTATTCATATACCATAAAGAAAGTTCATTAGGTGATGGCCAAATGTATCCCGGGCACATTTTGACAATGGGCTCAGTTCTAATCTGACTACCTAATTCATGATTCTCAGGTAACCTGTTGATAAAGCTTAACATCTCTTTGCATTCAACCCAATCTTCTTCCCTTAGAGAAACACCAGTCGGAGGGGACCTGCCAGGAAGAAGCAGCCCATATGTTTGAACAGGAACAGTTTCCGGAACAGCAGCTAATATTTGCAACATCGAAGGAGAAAGAGAATAAGGATGACGTTTACATAGGAGGTTTAGGGCACCAATTTTCCCACTTTCAGCAAGTGTTACAGCAGCTTCACTTAGAGGCATAACACGAAATTTGCTATACTCCTGCACAGAAAACCTGCACAAGACTATGTCGTTAAGCTGTCAGTCAGTAGAAACAGTCAAGGGTATGGAACCATATACAAATAAAATTATGAGTCACTTCCCATAGTAGATAGCATATAATAGCTAATAATATGAGGTTAATACAGTCATTCATTTTATAATATGAGGTTAATGCAGTATATTTAAAAAACTTCATCTTTTTTAGTCATGCAAGAAAATCTTCACATATTCTTAAAAAGCAAAACTCCCAAGGGAAGAACTGATAAAAATGAATGTCAGAGAATCTGTACAAGGAGATTACGCTTTTATCCATCCATCCAAACCAAGCTGGCATAACACACAATGCAGGATGGGTATGAATATCATCGTATTCAACTTTTTCCTTTTTGTTTTTTTTTTCATTTCTTTTTCTAGCTAAGCTCTCTCTCTCCTTTTTTGCACTGGGTTTTCCAGTTCAATTTTGTACATCTTAACATAGCAACAAGAAGCTAGAAAGATGAGAATATAAAACCTTGCATCAGTATCCAACGGATTGATTTACAAATTCTACGTTTCAAGATAATTTCAATTTTATATGCTAAACATAATTATGCACATCCAGAGAGCATAATACCTGCCCATGTTTATTCCCAGATACGTCTCTAGCCGATCTCTGTATTGCAATAACTGAAGCCTAGCCAAACGGACATCCCAAATTTCGCTCCTTTGATGATCTTCTGCTAACGAAAAACGGTGCTGATCAGTTGCATGCAGTCCGTATGCAAGTAATGCTTTCATAGCATCTTCTGTTGGTCCTACTTTGTTTATGCATTCAGAAAGTACATAACCATGATCCGTAATGTTTGATAGAAACAAATTTATATCATTTACTCCTTGGGAAGAGTGCAACCACTGTGATTTTAAAACTTCATCTCTGTCCAATCCATGCTGATTGGCAAATTCCAAGGCCGCCTGATATTTATGGTTGCTAATCAAGATATCATACATTTCAGAAACAGATCTTTGTGAAATTGATATCAATCTCCAGCGCAACTTGGAAAGATCATGTTGATCAATTGTATCTTCATTGAGTTGCTCTAAATGATGCAAGCCTGTGGATTCTCCATTATGATTAGACAAAATTTTTCTCTCTTCAAATGATTTGCTCTCCACAAGAAACAAGTGTCCCTGAAGCTTTTGTACTCTATCCAAAACAGGCATCGAATATATAGGATCACTCTTTTGAAGCTGTAAGCCAGTAAGGATGTCAAGCATAGTAAAAATACCACCCCTCCTTGCAAGAGTCACAATGTGGTCAGACCACCATGTAAAATCTATATTATCATTTAAAAATTCATTATGCCTGTTTGTCAAGTTATCGATCACCTGTGAGCCAAATCTCCCTCCAACAGCAATGCTAGAAAGTGAACATTGTTCTTTATCCAGCTTAAAGATGTACAAGCATCCTGATATATCTAAAGTAGCAACAAAATTTCCTTGTGGTGACATTAGCACCTTTGGATATGCTATCTGACCTAAAAAGTCTTTTGGTTTGCAATATAAGCCTTCGAATTGAACAGAGGACAATAGCTCTAGATCTACATTTCGACATCTACGCCAAAGAGAAAGTTGACAAGATCCTGGAAGTAAAAAAATATAATAATAAAAAATAGATTAGTATGAAAGTCAAAAATAATATCTACTCTGTCAAATGATACTAAAGAAAGAAAAACAATTTTTTTTTGCCATGTTTCCTGATAATTCACAATAGAATCTTCACTAGTTCTAATCAGGCTCAAGCATGGATAAGAATAGTAGGATCCAATTAGGAAGTTATCATGCTTCAAAGGTTGATATCCAAACTAAGCAAATGAAGCTCAAAAGAGAAAAAAAAAAAAAAAAAAAAAGTACTTAAACAACTATCCCATGATTTTAGTAAAACAAGAGAAATTTATAGTCATAAGTTATTGATCTTTGGTGTCCATTCACAAATTGCAAGTCAAAATTTTGGCACAGAAGCATATGATCAATTACATCAAGCATTCCTTAAATTCAAACTTCCATCAGAAAATAAACAGTACTAAACCATACCAGAATCTCCACTAGAGGTTATTGAGGTGCTAACAGCACTTCCAACAACAAGAAGCGAAGAATGTGCAGGATCAAAGTCAAAGCAGTAAACATCCTTGGGGAACTGTTTCCTAATCATTAACACATTATTTAATGTGTGCCTGGAGGAAATAGAGGCAGTTGGCTGTTGGCTAATCTCAATATGATGAAGAAATCCATCTGCTGTAAGAATGATGAAGCTACACCTGAAAAACTTTCCAAATTTAATTAACTGCTAAAACTCTACATCTTCTAAAGGCGCAAACATAAAGAGTATATGTATATATATATCCCACTCCAAATACAAATTTCTAAAGTAATTGAGAAACTTCTTGTTAAAGATTATATTATTATTATTATTATTATTATACATACATACAAACATACACACACACACACACATATATATATATATAAAGAGAGAGAGAGAGAGAGAGAGAGAGAGAGAGATAAAAGTACTAACAAACAAGATTCATGTGCATCAGTATTGTCCAGCGGAATCATGCATATGATTGGAAAAGCCACTTTTAATTGTCTCTTTGTTATTCTTGTGACCTCTTCACCATTTACTTTGATAAAATAGAGTGTATCGGTGTTGTCAGCAAGTCCAAGAATATCATGAGATTCTGACCAAACTCCAAAAGAAAACAAACCAAGCAAACCTGGTTGATGGAATAGAAGTTGGATATAAATAACTATAGGCTAACGGGGCAAAATGCATTAAAATAACCAACAAAACCAGTGAAGGAATTTTCTAGATTTTCCAAAGCATGTTTACTAGTTTATCCTATTTTTAGCAAAACCATTCACATCAGATAATTAATATTCAGTATGCATTCACAAAACTGGCTGTATAGTAGGGAAATGGGAATCTGATATAAAATTATTAATAACTATTCAGTATGCATTCACAAACTGGATGTATAACAGGTAAATTGGTATCTGATAAAACTTATCTTTCCTGTATCATCCCCATTGAAAATTTTCTCATTTAGTAATTTAGTAGTCATGCATTTCCAATTCTAGGCAGGTCTCAAAGGGTTTCTAACCATAATCAAAATGAGCTATCAAAGCTATAAGTTTCTTTACTCAGGTGATATATGAATTCTTCATCCAATCAATGTGAAATTGACCATAAAGCAGCTGTTTCAATGATACCATTAAAAAATTTCAATAGGACATAATATGAAGACTAAACAATGCAAGACATGATCAAAGCATAATGCACTAGTTTTACCAAAAAAAAAAAAAAAAAAAAGGAAGAATCTTGCAATTAAAATTTTATGGTACCAACATTTGTATTCTTAACGTCATTAAATAGGCCAAAAACTCTTACTCGTAAAAGTGCCGCATGGCTCTTGGTAGTCATCCTCCTTCCGCAAAATAGTAATCTGATTCCCAGAAGCAACAGCCACTCTCTCACCACTTGAAGAGATAATCAAAGATATAGGTTTCTTGATTTTCACTGGACTCCTGTACTCCCTCCACTTCTTAATTTGACTTATACCTATTCACGGTATTAAGAAGAAGATAGAAAAGTAGGGAAAAAAAAAATTAATCAATAGACCAATTGCACAAACAAGCTTATACACCCATATGGACACAAATTGTACAACTATTATTGTTGAAAATAAACACACAAATTAAGGAGCACACCAAGTTTTTCACTTAGTAAACACAATCATCTTGGGTCTCATGATTACAGAAACTGTCAACTATCGAAATTGGCATGCCATGTACATTGTAAACAACTCCCTAACATCTAATAAATAAAATCATGCAACCATAGCATCTAAGAGAAAGAAAAAGGAAATTGAAGGTACCTGGAGCAGAAAAGAGGGATGATAAAACCCCTTTACCGCCTTCATTGCTCTGGAAACCAATTAAAGACAAAGATAACATTAGAATTGGTAATTTCAAGAGATAAAACAGTGATGCATTTACCTTTGAAGATTGAGGAGGGTAATTGGAAATGTATGGCCTTGAGGCATGATTACGAGTCTCGTAAAGCACTTCTGCCCCAATCTCTTCCTCCATGCTAACTTGAATGCGATGATTCTGAGAAAGAGAAAGACGGTTACTTCACAAACTTTACTTTGGAATTAAGCTACTACTCTTTGCAATTCCTCTTTTGATTCCAGTTTGCGTTGCGTTTTCTTTTTGATCTGGGACTGATTTATGACAAGGGAAAGACACGGCTTATTCTACAAATAAGCCCCTGAACTATACGGGGATATTCGTATAAGGCCCCGCCCCCCAGGGTTACTTTTCTTATTCCGGACCCTCAAATAAATAAATAAATAAATATAGCAGCAAAAAAAAAACCTAGACTCAAAATTGAAAGCTATCGCCTGTTTAATTTCTTCGTCTAATTCTCTCTGTCTCCTTGATGCTGCGGTCTCTAAGATAAGCTTTGGATCTGGTTCGATTTGTATTTGATACTTGTTAATTGTTATGTCTTTTTGTGGATTGATTTAAAGAAAACAAAGTAAAATTTATTAATCCAATTGTATCCTTTTGTTTGAAAAACTTAGGATTTTTCTAACAAAAATTATATGTATTGCAGATAATTTATGGCATCCTGTTCTCGATCATCTTCGTCGTCGTCGCCACCTCATAAGAGGCCAAAATTTTCATGGGTAGAACAATTTGATAAGGAGGGAAAGCGCAGCAAGTCATTGTTGATTGTTTGTAAAAGGAAATATAGATATTATCTTTATGAAATTGGAATCTCTGGAAATGGGTTAGTAGAAGGTAAATCACTGCAATGATCTTCCACTGGTATGTGAGTTATTTGATGGCGAAGGAGTTATCCATATAGAGTGTGCAAATCTTTGTTCTAAGTTGCACTTGGTTGCTAATGGGAAGAAAGAGAATAGTTTAAAAACCCTAACTTGGGATATGAAAGATTGGTCCTGCAATTCGACTCTCCATAATTATGACACCGACACATATTCAGAGGTGGAGAAGAACAAGATGGAGAATCCTTTTCTTTTAGTAGGCGCCTGTGGAAAGATTTATGCACTAACCACTCCATATGCGGGCAATCATATTTCAAAATCTGCTGGATTTCACTGCTTTGATCCCATAACAAGTAGGTGGGAATCCCTTCCACCACCTCCATTTTATTCCTGGTCTTCTTTGAGTGACATCGCTGGTTATGCAATTCTTGACCAACATGACCTTATTTTGTTTTGTGCTGGAGAGAATTTTGGTTTTACTTGCTTGTATCAGTTTTTCTCCTTCAATGTTTGCACGAGAGAATGGAAGGCTGCCAAGATGAAGGATTATGACACCCAAGGTAAATATAAATCTGAATACGATCCCTACGAACCCTACTACATTCCTTTGGTCAAAGATGGCACGAACTATCCTTTTTATGGTAGAGCTGAGACTGTCGATGGAGTAATTTATGGTTACCTGTTACGTACTGTTGTTGCATATCGATTTCTGGTGGAAGGGGATATTGTATATCTCGACCCACCGGTTTTATATCATGAAGCACATTTTCCTTTGACCATGGAAGGATGTCCACCCATTGCAGATTTTATAGCTGCACCTGCGTTTAGCATAGCTCCTTTCGGGGCGCCACTTTTAGAATCAAGATGCATTACTTATATGGGGAACAACATCTTTTGTGCGGTTGAAACTGTGAAAGAATTACCTGAGAAGACTCACTTTCAGGTGGTTTACATCAATACATTTCGATTGCAATCAAAATTCATAGAGATGTTGGATTCCACAGTACGACTTGTAGCTGTTGATTCAACTTTTGATGAGATGTATGATCAGGCTCAAATTATGTCTTGTTTTGCACCGTAAGATCTCCCACACTTTTCACCTCTAATTACCTCTTTGTTAAGCATTGTTGTAAAAGTCTTCTTTTATAAATCAAAGAAAACTAATAATAGCAATAGAAAGACAACTTTATTGATCATTGAAAGTTTGATTTTTTTTGCTTGCATATACATATTATGTATCTTCTCGATTATCATGTTAAATGTTAATTTGCTTGATCAGATTCAATCTTCGAATGGAATGGAATCCACCTCTCACCATCAGCTTATGTTCTAATCTCAAGGAATATAACCAGGAGAAGATTCCCAAATTTTGTAAAATGTTTTTGGAGAGATTGGAGGGCATGCGGCCGCTAATGCGTCATGCTACTATGCTGTTTACAAAATGGAGGTGCGCGCTACAAAATTCAACAGATCCTGTGATCAGATTCTTTGTAAGTTACATGAAATCTGTATTAGAGGGTGGCCCGGAACCAGATCTTTTTGCTATTAGTAGACAAGAACTTAGACTAAGTATTGAAGAACACACCGCATGACTCTATCAAAAGGTTAGACAACAAGAGATATGTGTATATGGTTCTCCTGTCTGGTCGGCGGGCCTGTGTTGTGTATAAACTAGAAGTATTCGGAACAGGAGTTATTGGGAGTACTCAACTGACACCTATTCAAGACATTATTAAGTTGAACCGGGATGCATTGTTTGGCCTTGCGACCTGTGGAAGAATAGCTGATAATCTGTACATTTTCTAGCAAAAAAAAGATTTTCATGGATATTCAAGTACCTGCACTGTTACTGATTGTTATGTTTTCAACATGAAAAAGTCTACGGTGGTTAAAAGAGATGCTAGCCTGTTCGCACGGCCAAAGAAAAATGCAACTATAGTAGCTAAGGGATCGTAGTTTTATGCTCTATCTTCTCCACCGAGATTTCCTGATTGTATTCTAAAGCCAGCTTTTGAGTGCTTTGACCCAGTTTCTGGTGTGTGGGAAACACTAGATGATGCACCTTTTCATTATGAGCCAATGGCATTGGGAATTTCTGGATATGCAGACTTGGGTGATCATATTTTGATTTCATTGCAGAATTACTGTTTCGATTTCTACTCCTACAATGTCCACAAAAAGGAATGGTCGCATGTCGGCAAGGTTGGAAGCAATGACCTATATCGTCCTTTTGAAGGAAGGGCTGAGCATGTAGAAGGTGTAATCGCATGTCGCAATATATTGCGCAGGAGACAGGCAATGAAAATGGAAGTGAAGAAGTTGATTTTGGATTGACAGAAAGACGACATTTGATTCTTCTCAAAACCTTGAGAAGACTTGTTTGCGAGTACATCATTTGTTCTTGTACATATTTTATATTTGGGCCTGTTCTCTTTTGTATTTGTGCAAAGCTTAGATTTGCGCCTATTTTCTTTTGTTCTTGCGGTTAACACTCAACTGATATCTAGGCCTATTTTCAAATGGCCCATATATGACCATTTGCTTCTGTTTATGTGCAAATGGAAGTGCCTCTTACATGTTTCTGCTGTTTTGTGGATGGTTTACCAAACCTTAAATTGTAGCTTATCTTATTTTATTGTGGTTACACAATTTATCATCTTTAATTCGTGCCATACCCCCATACATACGAGGTTGTGTTCTATGTTTTTAGGTGACTTACTATTTGCCCCCTAAGTATAGATCAGGGCCATTTTCAACATCAAACAACCAACTTTTATTCTGACATTACACTTGATTTATCTATAAATCTTTCTTTTAATAAGAAATGACAATGGGGCAGAGCGGATTTTGAGATTTCCATCCCTGCTCCGTAAACAGTCGGGGCAAAAGCGGGGCGGAATAAATCGAGTTCAAGGCAGGGACAGGAAATAAGGGAATTCCAAGAGAAAGAGCTACTGCCCATATTCTCTTCTGCTATTGGAGTTGTGGAATTCCCTTCTATTTATGGATACTTAGAGGATAAACCAATCTGCAAATGTTATTTCTATAGAAAAGCATAATAAATCAGTTAATCAATTGAGGCTTGCGTGGAGCGAATCTTTATTTTGGGAATCACGCATATATCATAATCTTATGGATGTTCATCTAAATTCATTTATTATGAAACTAATTATATTAACGTATGTATATAACCTAATTATAATATTAATTTGACTCATATTCCTAGCTATATATTACTCTAACAATATATTTTAACTGAAATCTGGCAGAGTGCCGGTTATACCTACAATATACCCCAATAAATTTATAAAAACCTGCCAGTAAAATAGCATTTCTAATATATTTTCCCCCTTATAACTAGTATTTTAAAAATTAGACCGGACTGGCCGATTCAACCGGTTGAACTAGGAACCGTTGGTTAATTCGGTTTTATTCATTGAAAAAACATAATTCCTATTAAACCACCCTTTAACTGATTTTTGACCGGTTTAGCCAGTTGAATCTTTATTAATGGGAATCTTTTATAAAATGACCAAAAATTAAAAAATAAAAAGTAAAAGAAATGAAGAGGTTTTGTCTAATCGATTAGACCACTGGTACAACCAATCCTACCGATTGAATTGCGAATCGATGACCTGATCGGTTTGTGTGAGGTCTCGCCCGAACGCCCCTCTCCTCGCTCGGAAAAATATGATATTTGCCTTAAGGAAAGGCGAGCGATTTTTAAGGGAGGTTTAGGTACGAGTTTCGGTGCTCACGATTGGAACCGACTATCGCCTCTGAAAATTGATTTGATTTTTGAAAAGGTTCGGGAGTCGCCACCCTAATTTATTTTTGATGGAAAAATTAAGGAAAAAACTCAATTTGACTCCAATTTATTAATATTTGATTAATTTACCCAAGGATAAATTTACTAGTCATCGAACTAAAATAAAGAGCAAGTCTTTAAACATCCACAAGCAAATGAGAGTATTTCTTCTAACTCTTATGGGTACTAGAAAAATCACAAGATCGCTCTTTTACTCCAAAATAATTAAATTAACTAATACCATTAATTAACATTTACATGTACAATGGATTGATATTGAAAAATAAAAAGGGAAAGGGATTGATTGGGGATTTGGATTTGAGGCTTAGAGTTAAATTTCAAGCGTGCCTACGTACCCCATTGGATGGGGATCAAAACCCACGTAATTCGTTCCACGGTGAGGTGGAATGGTTTAGGGATTAGTCAAATTGATTTGATTTGATTTGGGGTGATTTTGGGGTTGGTGAGAGAAGATGATGTACCTTCTTTTTAGGAGATTTTGAGTGGGCGAAGTGATTTTTCGGACCGAAATTATGTTTTATTGGTTTTGGATGATGGATTTAAATTAATCTTGGAGGAAATTAATTTGATGATTTGGTTGCTAATTACCCAATTTTTAATTAATTAAAAAAATTAATTAATTGAAGTGATTAATTAATTAATTGAAGTGATTAATTAAAATGATTAATTAATCAAATTGAGTTAAAGATTAATTAATTAAAATCGAAGAGAAATTAATTTAATTAATTAGAGTGATTACTCAAAAATGAGTGTGAGAAATTAATTAGAGATAGAGAAGAGAGCAAATGGATATCTATCAACAAATGCTTAAGGGGTGAAGAAAATGGAGGAGAGGAGGGGGGTATTTATAGGAAATGTGAGGTAGGAGTAGTATAGGTAATGAAAGAGTGAAAAGACACAAAGGATGGGGCTATTTGGGGGTTAAAGAATCAGGTTGAAAGGGTAAAAATGGAATTTCAGTGCAAAAGAGGGACCAGCCACGAGGGGGGTTGCGGACGCGTGTCAGAACGGCGCTCGTTCGCGTCAAAAAATCGTGGGCGGCCGCCAGACAAGCTGGCGGATCCGTCGGTGAGGCTGGCAGATTTGCCAGCCAATCCGTCATACTGACGTGCATCAGGTGCGTCAGTGCGGATGCACCAGACTGGGCGCGGCGGCCGCAAGAAGTTTCATGCGTCCGCAGGCTTCCTATGCGGCGGCAGCGAGGACTCCTCGCAGACCCGCATAGGTGGCTTGCGGATCCGCAGGCCCTCCTCGAGAACGCCCGCGTGGTAATTTCATTTTTTTTTGTTTCAGTCTTCTAGGTCAGTTTTCGGGGTATTCTGAAGTCTGAAAAATTACCGGTCAGTATCGATGAACTCGAAATTAATTATCATTATAGTATGATGCCTGAAAGCCAATTTTTGCTCCAGGGGCACTGCTCCCTTGACCCCTACCCGCTAATCGGCTAGTGGGACATCTATATCGGCTCTGCGTATTACATTAAATTTAGCAGGTGTCAAGCTACGGCAACATCTTAAAGGTGCAAAATTGAGGGTTCACAGTTGTCCACTTATCAGAATTGTCTTGTCTGTAAGGCGATTTTGATGATAGTGAACTAGGGAGAAGGGATGGTACAAAGAACCAAAGTGATGTCTAGGTCAGTGCTTGGACATATTTGGGTGAGAGGGATGGTTGAAAAGGGATGGTATAAGTAACCAAAGTGATGTCTAGGTCAGTGCTTGAACATGTTTGGGTGAAAGGGAAGATATAAGGAACCACATTGATGTTTAAGCAATTGTTCCTAAACATTTAGGGGTGGAGAATGTGACTGAGTTTGATAAAATAGGCGGGAGAATGGACCACAGGGATGCTTAAGTAATCGTTCTTAAATATTTATAGGTGGAAACTTGACTTGATAAATGGAAGCAAAAAGAGAAATCAAAGAGATATCTAGGCTAGTGGCTAGATATTTTTTGGTGAAGGACGGGGATGACTTGGAAATGAACGAGAATGGAAAAGGGAAATTAGATTGACGTCTAAGTGAGGATTTAGACGTTTCTAGGTGGACGACCTGATCGATTCAAAATGTTGGCCCAAGTATGGCAAATCCTAGGGGGGGGGGGG
>CATKHJ010712022.1:0-18189 GCA_949750685.1 Vernicia montana
TGACGGTCTCTTCGGAATTAATGACGCCCAGTCATTATTCCTATGACCATGAACATTTTGAAGTATTTGTTTAAGAGCGATCTATCATCCATATTCTCAATACTTGAGAATAGATCCTCTCACAAAATACTAATGGACTACAAACATACATTTAATACAATGGAACAATTGATTTATATAAACATATATTTATTTCCATTAATTATAATGTTGTTTTACATTTACATAAATATATACACTGCTTTAGGGCATATACTCTAACAGGTACTGCGGTCAGAATCGGGTGAAAAATTGTTACCACGTTTAGAGTAGGGTGAAAGGTGGTTACCATAGTCAGGATCGGGTGAAAGATTGCTACCACAGTCAGATTCGGGTGAAGGATTGTTACCAGGGTCAGATTCGGGTGAAGGATTGATTTTGATAAGATAATTTTAGTGAAAGGAGAGCCTCGACCTATGGCGAGTTGGCTCAACAGATTTTGAAAAGAGGAGAGCCTCGGCCTATGGCGAGTCGGCTCGAGATATTTTGAAAAGAGGAGAGCCTCGACTTATGGCGAGTCAGCTCGAGAAGTTCTGAAAAGATGAAAGCCTCGACCTATGGCGAGTTGGCTCGAGAGATTCTAAAAAGAAGAGAGCCTCGGCCTATAGCGAGTCAACTCGAGAGATTTTGATCGATCAGGTGGAGGACCCTTTTTGATTTGTCTGAATCAGGTGGAGGACCTAGCTCCATGCAAAGGTTGTAAGATGATTGAAAGACATGAGTCTTGAAGGCCATCTTGGGATTTTTTGAAGATGAGAATGCATGATGGTGTATGACTGTGCATGATCGCACTTGCATGTATGTTTGTGCATAGATGATGCATGTTTATGTATGCATGTTTTGGGATTGATGAAATCTATGCTATAGATTGTCTGTGATGATGTATGTAATGGATGATTACATGGATGCAAGAGGGTGGATTCACGACATATGCTCTGTGTATGAGTGCAATTTTTCATGTGGTTTCTTTTGTTCCATTGAGCCGTATTTTAGCCATTACATGCATTTACAAACCAAGAAACTCGAGAAGGTGAAGAGGACTAATTTGGGTAGATACAGTATTTCATTGAGGGTGACTTTATGGGGAGTACGATCGATTGAGATTTTCTGAGAGTTTGCTTTTGGTTTTGGGACGCGGTGGCCCTTGCTTTCTATTTTGGTGCTGCCATGGAGGAATTGTGCCTCCACTTTCAAAGAGTTCAATGCCATAATTGGCTGTGATCTGGAGGCAATCCTGGTGGTGCCAGAGTTCAAAGTTGGGCATTTTTGGACTTTTCAGGAGTTTCTGGACTTGCCCCCAGGATGTTCCTAGTCGGATGGTCATTGATGGTCGAGTGAATCTTATCGCTCTGATTGAGGAGTTTTAGGAGCCCAGTGACTTTGGAGACTTGAAGAGGCAGAGGCTTAGGATGAGGTCTCTAGTTTTTTTGTCTAATGGCTGGGTATTTGTTTTTCAGTTCTACTAGTTGGGGTGATGCTGGAGTAGTGGGTTTGACACTTTAGAGGGGGTAGAGTCGTACTATAGCTGAGGCTATTTTGGCTTGAGGTTGTTTGGCCAGTTGAGAGAGAGAGTGCCAGGCTATTCTATTGAGGGACATTGATGATGATACTACAGAGAAAGGGGAGATTGTTACAATAGAGACAGAGAGAGTGAATCGACCTTCGAGGGACACTCGAGGAGCTACTGAGGGTTTGACACTACAGGTTACATTGGTAATTTAGATTGCAGTGAGGAGACAAGGTGACACTACAATCATGGTTTAAAGGAGGGTTACTGCAACTGGTGCAAAGACGGGGACTGTTGTTTTCAGGGTTTAGAGAAGGGTTCTTACTGTAGTAGTAGGGACTGGTTCCCAAGCTACTACTATACAGAGGAGGATTTTCTAGGAGTAGTTTTGGAGTTGCTGACATTCGGGGTAGGCTTTTTGGTATGATTGCGGGAAGCAGTTTTGGTTCTGCTAGTACTTCTACTGCTGCAGTAGAGGGAGCTACAGAGACTAGGAGGAGGGGTGTGACCATTGAGGAGATTGTGGCAGACTTTAATTCTGACAAGAGCACAAGGGATGTGCATACTAGGAGGAGGAGAAGGATTGGCTACACTATGACTTCAGACATGATGATGACACTTGTTTTTGTCTTATAGTTACTTAGGATTTGCTGCAAGTTTCCTGTGTTTGCAGATGCCTGCAAGCTGATATGACTACACGATATAGGATAAGCTATAGATGATATTTGGAACGGCTATCCTTTTTATCAGAGTGATGGATTGTATTTTGTAAATTTTGATCATCATTGTATAAGACATCTTTTATTTTTGCTCTAATTTTTGCCTAAGCCGCCTTTTCAGGTTTTCAACTTAGCGAGCACTTTTCAACATTTTTTGTTAGCTCTAATTTTTGCCTGAGTTAACCTTTCAGGTTTTCAACTCGACGAGCTTGCCCTAATTTCTGCCTAAGCCATCCTTTCAGATTTTTCAGCTTAGCGAGCATTTTCTCTTTATTTACTATTTTTTTATTTTGGCCAAAGAACCAAGTGAATGATGCATTTAAGCACAGAGGAATGAGAATGAGATGCTTTATCATGTGGACAAAAATGGTCTGTACTATGATTTGGACCGCACCTGAGTCGTGCTGCCTACGTATCTCTTACATCATTTTTCTATCATTTTCTTTTAGGGAGAATCAGGTCCACATAGTTCTTATTACAGATGCATTTGAAGATAGAGAAACTAACTGCAGACAATACTTTCAAATCTTTAGTTAGTCCATATTGTAAGGATCGGTGAATTCGTTCCCATCCATGTCCATAAGGATGACACCTTCGTTGAATAGAATCTTGTTAAGTATGTATGGTCCAGCCCATTTTGGTCTGAACTTTCCTCTTGGGTCGTGCACAGGAGCTTGGATCACTTTTAGGATAAGATTCCCTTCTTGCAAACCTCTATTCTTTCACCTTTTGTTGAAGTGTCTGGCCAACTTCTATTAGTAACCTTGAATCTTATACAAAGCATCCATTATCTTTTCATTAGTAGCATTTAGCTGGTCATGATACCCTATAATCCATTCTGCTTTCATTCTCTACAGCTCTTGCTTGACAAGTTTCATATGTATATGTGGGCCGGGATCTTGTGAACTGCAACAGTCCACGAGCCCTTTGATAAATACCTGCTTGTCATGATATGCAGATACAATGTATGTGATTTTTAGTTTTTCCTCTGTGCCATAATTAATTGATTCTTTTTCCTTTTTCAGATGTCTTATTCAATAATGAATCAAAAGAAGTAGAGCAAAATAAAAGGTTCAAACTTTTCATTGCTGATAAAAGTCCTATCATCATGGGTTACATAAAAGGATAAGCCTGGAAGGCAAAATACAGACTCATAAAGGAAGACTTGACAGACTCGGATTTAGAAACAGACTCAAAAGACTTGGACGGACTCGACTCAGACTCGAAAGATATAGACTCAGAGGACTCAGACTCGGACATGGACTGAGATGACTCAAAGGACTCAAACATGGACTGAGAGGACTCAGGTACAGCAGGATCGACACCCTTCTCAAAGTACCAATTATTGGTTGGAGCTTGGGATAGTTGGATGAGCTTAGTGGTTCGGAAGAGGATTGGTGGCAATATTAGGCTTTGGCTTGGGGGCAATGATGTCTCCATTGTCGATGAGGTCCTTAATTCTATATCTCAGAGCCTTACATGTGTCGATCTTATGCCCCACTTCACAGTGGTAATCACAATGCTCATTTGCATTGTAGCCCTTGGCCAAGGGATTTGGAGGAGCTCATGGTTCAAGAGGCTTAACCAGATGAGCCTCTAAGGCTTTCTTGTAAATATTGCTGAGGGGCATGCCTAGTTCAGAGAAAGTCCTCCTTGATTTTAATCTCAATGGTTGATAAGAGACAACATTTACGTCCCCTCATCTTTGGGTGGTGGTGTTGTAATTGTTGTTCTTGTGATACCTCGAACTGGAGGATTCATCTTTGATTCGTCCTTATTGGATCAAATCCTCGATCTTGGTGGCAGTGGTGATGAAAGCCCTGAAGTCTATTAGTTACTGAGTTTGCAGATGGACTTGATATTGAGAGAGGAGATTTTTGACAATGATGTTAATCTGCTCTACTTCAAATGGGCAGTTCACCTTTTGCGCTTCTTTAGACCTCCACCTTGTAAGGAACGCGGTGAAGGACTCTCATGATCTTTGTTTGGTTGTTTCTAGATCTCGACGGGTGACATCCACCTTGATGTTGTAGTGGTATTGTTTGACAAATGCATTGCATATGTCATCCTAACTTTTCTTGTGGTTTTGGTCAAGATCTAGTAACCATTTTATAGCAGCTCCGGTTAGGGATTGTTGGAACAACTGAGCAAGGAGCTTGTCATCCACTCAAAATGGCCTCATGGCGCCCACATACATTTTTAGGTGAGTCTTGGGGCATATGGTGCCATTGAATTTATCCATGACTGACATTTTGAATTTGGGCGGAACCCTCGCATTCGGGAAGAGAGCTAGAGAGTCGACATCTATCATGTCTTCATGCTTTTTGATATTCTTGAGTGTCTCCATAGCCTCAAAATTTTCCATTAACTTCTTAGCTTTGGGAAAGCTAGAAAAGTCCCACCTTGAAAAAAATTCATGGTGGGGGATGGAACAGTGGCGTTTAAGTCCAGAGGAGGAGAAGTAGGAGTATCAGAAGCCTTCCCTTTATCAGTCAAATCGATAATGGGAGGAGGAGTGAAAGTAGGGGCACAGCTTATACCGGCCTGAGTGGAAGTGGGCTCGGTACGAGGAGGAGCAGTGGTGGCATTGGTCATTTCCCTGACCTAATTGAGGATGGAATGATGTTTGGTGTTAAGAGCATTAATGAAGTTGGCAAACTAGGTACTGAGAGCATTGGCGAATGTATCGGCTTGAGTTCTGAGAGCGATGGTGAGTGTGGTTTGGAAAGTTTCCTCTTGTTTCTTGAGGAGGCTGGCAAAAAAGGCGTTCATAGCATTTTGGTCAAAAGTGTTGCCTATTGGTACCTTTAAAAGAAAAGGAAGGGTAAGAATTTACACTTGGAAAGGATAAGCAGATGCAACAATACATCGGGAAAAGGATTCCCTTCACCGGGCTTATTGGTTAGTTATGTTTTGGGTGACGGACCACCAATTTTGGTTTATCGGATGAGAAGACTCTATTCTCGAGTTTCTTATACATATATGCATGTTAATGTATGTAAAAAAAAAAAGAGTTTCATGGCTTATACACAAGCTCTTTATTTATTATGGTTTCATGGAACCTAAGGTCAAAGGCTAAGGAAACTATATGCACAAGGGTGAAGGGTGGCTTAGTTTATGGGTCCCCGTCCCACTAAAGCATCAATATACCTAACCACATATGAATCAAAGAGACTCGCATAGGTCCAACAGTACAGATTGCTCGTTACACCACCGAAATGATTAGGGATTCTTCGCGGGGTGGAATGCTTTCGCTATCTCTCAACATACTGAAAGAGAGTTGTCGAGCCAATGCTACTCACCATCCAAAAGTTTTCCTAAATCTAGAGCTAGGCAAGGAGCCTTTGCAAAATGATGCATGAAATTCAAATTAAACTCAAGTGCCAAATGGAGATTATTTTGAAAAAATTCAAACCAAATAGTAATCCACTTTATTTGCTTTCCTTTGAAAAAGGGTGGCAACTGGTCTCCAGTGGAGTCGCCAACTGTGAGTCCTAGCCCAAACGCCCCTCCCCTCGCTCGGGAAAAAAAATACCTTAAGGAAAGGTTAGGTGATTTTTAAGGGAGTTAAGGTACGAGTTTCGGTGCTCACGATTGGAAGCGACTATCGCCTTAGAAAATTGATTTTATTTTGAAAGGATTCAGGTGTCACCACCCTAATTTATTTAAATGGAAAAATCCAATTTGACTCCAATTCATTAATCTTTGATTAATTTACCCAATAATAAAGTCACTTGCCTTCGAACCAAGTTGAGCTTGGGGACTAGGTTTTTGGTTTTAAATAATCTCGATTTGGCTCTTTAAGTTTAATTTGACTGTGAAAATTGATTTCACGGATGACAAGTATTAATGACGATTATAATGCATGATCATAGCATAATTATGAGTGCGTGGAAAAAATAAAAAGCAAGTAATTAACTAATTACAGTAATTAAAATTTACAAGAAAGCATAAATTAAAATAAAAGAGGAAGGGGATTGATTGAGATTTGGATTTGAGGCTTGGATTTAGATTCAAAGCGTGCCTACGTACCCCATTGGATAGAGATCAAAACCCACGTAGTTCGTTCCACTGTGAGGTGGAGGGGTTTAGAGATCGGTTAGATTTGATCGGATTGATTTGATTTGGGGTTTGAGTGAGGGTAAGGGATTATACCTTCTTTTTTAGGATTTGTGGGTGGAGGGTTTTACCGAATCGGAGAGGTGGATTGGATTAAATTAACCTTAAGGGAGATTAATTTAAAAGGATTGATCACTCAATTTTTAATTAATTAAAGTGATTAATTAAAAGGATTAATTAATTGAATTAAGTGGAAGATAAATTAGAATTAATTAATTAAAATCAAAGAGAGTTTAATTAATTAAGAGAGAGAGAGAGAGCAGTAGAAAATTCGATAGTAACTTTTGGTGTAAAATTGAAATGAAAAATGGAAGGGCTATTTATAGAAAATGAAAATCAGTGAAAGGAACAAAAAGGGCTTGAAAAAATAATCTTAAACAAGGGCAAAAGGGTCATTTTTGCGTACAGGGGTACAGCTGCAAGAGGAGCCCGCGGAGCCACGAACGGCCTATGTGTGTCTACGAGCAAAGCTCGCGGATGGCTGCCAAAGGGCTTGCAGACATGCGAGAGACATTGGCAGCTCCGCGGATGTACCTTGTGGTTGTGCCAATGTCATACTGACGCGTCTGACACGCGTCAGTACGGCGCATGTCAGCAGATCTATACAAATCCACGAGACCAGCAGCGGCTGCTGCAAGAACGGCTCGCGGACGTACGCAAGCGCTCTGCGGCGCCGCTAGATCGTCTTGCGGACGCCCTTGTGGCACTCGATTTTCATGCCTGTCCTTCCACCGACTCAATTTTTAGGGTTTTTCGAGTTAGTTTTTGGGGATTCCAGGTCAGTTTTCGGGATATTCTAAAGTCTGAAAAATTACCGGTGAATCCAAAATTAATTATCGGACAGTTTGGTAATCAGTTTTGAGGAAAATTTGGTCAGTTTTGAGAAAATGCTGTCTGGTACAGAAAGTCCGGTCAGGATCGAAAAGGTGATGTCGATCTGTGTTGGAAGAAATAAATCGTTTCCCTTTTGGAGGCGCTGCCCCATTGACCCCTGCCCTCTAACCGGCTAGCGGGACCGCTGTATCGGCTCTGCATAGCATATGAAATTCAATATGTGTCAAGCTGCGGCAACATCATGAGGGTGCAAAATTGAGAGTTCACAATCGTAAACAAGAACTACATAGACTTGATCCTCCTAAGTAAGGACAAGTAAAGGGACAACAAAACTGAAAGTACGTAGGTAGCTCAATCTGGGTACGATCCAAATATAAATTTACCAGTCAAAACCCATCCCATGACATACCATCCTTCTAAAACCAAGCCTCCTGGGAAAATCATATCATCCCTAAGGTCCAACTCCTTTGGACAAACAAAATCAAGCTTGCAAACCAACTGGTCAAATCACCTCCAAAAGCCATGTCCAGAGGCAGACTCTTAACAGATGGGTCACACAAAACCAACCACCTTCACCTTTAAAAAGGTAAAATCTAATCAAGCCTTCCCACCTAATCTTCTCAAAGGTCAAATCTAACTGAGCCTTCCCACCTAATCTTTTCCTTCCTTACCTAATCCTCTTCCAAGGCCAAAACTTGACCAAAGCCTTCCAAAAATAACTTCTTTCTAGGCCAACAAGGCCAAGGCCTTCGACCAAGCCTTCAAACCATCCTCGGGTGTAACCCCATCATCTCTAAGCTAAACAATCAACCTAGGGCCAAATTAACGAGCCGCTTCTCTTCATCCTTTCAAAATGAAGGTACCCTACTTCCAAAAATCAGCACTCTAATACCAAATTGGCCTTTCACAAGTTCAAGGTATCCAACTTATAAAAATCTTTGCATAGTCAGATGCATTTCACACTAAACAAGTCATTAATCAGAGCTCCTGAAACAAGGTGGATCATCTCCTTATCCAAAAACCCAATCAAACATGCCTCTCAGAGCCCATCATCTCAAGCTTATTGGCAAATCATGCCATCCTTCCAAGCCCGAGCCTCCTTGGAAATATCATACTAACCTTCCAAGCCTGAGCCTCCTTGGTAAAATCATACTAACCTTCCAAGCCCGAGCCTCTTTGGTAAAATCGTACTATCCTTCTAAGTGCAAGCCTCCTTAGTGAATCATACCATCCCTCCAGATCCAAGCCTCATTGGCAAATCATCTTATCCCTAAGGTCCAAATATCTCAAGACTCATGATCCATGTAGCCTAGTTTCTTTGGCAAAGCTAAAGTCGAGCCATAACTCCCAAGGCCTATCATCCTCAAGCAGATTAAAAAGGCCTGAACCAGTCAAAATCCATCCCATGACATACAATCCTTCTAAAACCAAGCCTCCTGGGCAAATCATATCATCCCTAAGGTCTAACTCCTTTGGACAAACAAAATCAAGCTTGCAAACTAACTGGTCAAATCACCTCCAAAAGCCATGTCCAGAGGCAGACTCTTAACAGATGGGTCACACAAAACCAACCACCTTCACCTTTAAAAAGGCAAAATCTAATCAAGCCTTCCCACCTAATCTTCTCAATGGTCAAATCTAACTGAGCCTTCCCACCTAATCTTCTCCAAGGCCAAACCTAACCGAGCCTTTCCTACCTAATCTTCTTACAAAGCTAAACCCGACCTAGCCTTCCAAGATGACCTTCCAGGCCAAACCTAATCAAGCCTTCCTTACCTAATCCTCTTCTAAGGCAAAAACTTGACCAAAGCCTTCCAAAAATAACTTCTTTCTAGGCCAACAAGCCAAGGCCTTCGACCAAGCCTTCAAACCATCCTCGGGTGTAACCCCATCATCTCTAAGCTAAACAATCAACCTAGGGCCAAATTAACGAGCCGCTTCTCTTCATCCTTTCAAAATGAGGGTACCCTCCTTCAAAAAATCAGCACTCTAATACCAAATTGGCCTTTCACAGGTTCAAGGTATCCAATTTATAAAAATCTTTGCATAGTCAGATGCATTTCACACTAAACAAGTCACTAATCAGAGCTCCTGAAACAAGACAGATCATCAATCCAAATTCCATTAATTGAGACAGATCACTTTTTTCGATTTCTACCAGAAAGGAACATCACTTTTTTTTTATTCCTACCAAAAAGGAACATCACTTTTTTTTCAATTCCTACTATAAAAGAACATCACTTTTTTTGATTCCTACTAGAAAGGAACATCACTTTTTCCAGTTCCTATCAGAAAGGAACATCACTTTTTTCGATTCCTACCAGGAAGGACCACAACCTCTATCCTACTAGAGATGACCTTTACTTTTTCGAGTCTTACCAGAATGGACCATCACCTGTTCCTACCAGAGAGGACCTTCACTTTTCTGAGTCCTACGAAAAAGGACTGTCACCTCATCCTACCAAAAAGGACCAAAGTCAAATTATCCTACCAAAAAGGATCAATCCACCCAATCAATTCAAGTCAAAAAGTTATCCACCCAAACCAATCAATCTCAAAGAATTAGACACATCCTAGAATAGCCTTAGGATCTATGCCTTAAATATGAATTAGGTTACCCTTAAAAAATCAGACCCATCCTAAGATAGCCTTAGGATCTTTACCTTAAATCTGAATTAGGTTTCCCTTCTATAATTAGACCAATCCTAGGACAGCCTTAGGATCTTTTTCCTAACAGACTGGGAATACCACTTTCATTCCAAATTTTTCCACACAAATCGGGAATCTTACATTCACTTCCATTCCAAATCTCCTAAAGATAATCTTTTTCCTAACAGACTGGGAATACCACTTTCATTCCAAATTTTTCCAAACAAATCGGGAATCTTACATTCACTTCCATTCCAAATCTCCTAAAGATACTGGGAGCAAGCTTCTTTTACCAATCAATCCACCCATAAATGTACAACAACGATCACCTAGACATCTTTATGGTTCCTTTTCCTTTTCCTTATCATCCTTCACCCATATATGTCTAAATAGTGACATCCCTCTGGCTCCTTTCCTCGCAACCTTATCTAAATCATATCCATCTTTTACCTAGAAATATCTAGATTCTGACCAAGATTTTTCCTCTGGTTCATTTTCTCATTTTTACTTATCAGTCAACTTCCACCCATAAATGTTTAGAAACAATCACCCAAACATCCCTGTGGTTCATTTTGCCATTTTCTTCAAATTCAATCATTTCTATCATCCAAACATATCCAAATCCTAATTTAGACATCCCTTTGGTTTCTTACCATCTTCCTTCATCACTTTACCCACCTAAACATGTCCAAATACCGACCTAGACATCATTTTGGTTCTTTTTTCCATCCCTTTCTCCAGGTTCACTATCATTAGAATCACCTTAAAGACAAGACAATTATGATAAGGGGATAAATGTGAACCATTGATTTTGCACCCACTGGCATACAACCAAACCCTAGAGGCATCTAAGCTCGGTAAAAAGACCTCCAAAAGCCAAAATCACCAAAGATCGCCAAAATCCTAAAAATTGATAATCTAAGCCTTGGGAATCAGGACCCATCCCTCAATCCTCTGAACAATCCTTAAATCATTCAGAATTGAATACAGAGCACAACACAACTGAAATCACAAAAAATAGAGTTGAAACAGTTCTAAACGGCGAAAATCAATGAAATTGGGCGTCGAAAGTAACCAGTGACCGTACAAGCCACTTTGGTGACCATACATGGGCTCTACGATTCAGAACAGCCCCTATGTGGTCCAAAAATGGCCATGTATAGTCATCACTTGGTTGTGCGGTCATCATTTCACCTTGTGGTCCCGAATCTATCCTGTGCACTCCCAAAACCCTCATGTGCAGTTTTGAGCTTCAGAACATCAAATCCCACATCGAAAATTCATGGTTTTGACCTCCAGCTCTCTCCCTATATAAAAGAGACCCCCCCAGCTCATTTAGCATCATGAATTTTCTTGATCAACCCTCTGATCTCAAAGCAAACAGTCTTTAAGCTTGGTCTGAAAGGAACGAGCATTTTAGTTTTAAAGTTTCTTTTTCTTGCTTTGCTATTGCTCCTTGCTTTGTAAAGCGAGAATTGGGTTGTGACTTCCTGAGCTAACCCATCAAGTCAAAATTTTTTCGCCATCCAAGGCAAACTTCTCGCCATCTAAAGCAAGCCGCCGCCCGTAGTCCGAGGCAAGTCTGCTGCCGACCGAGACAAGTCTCTTCCATCCTAAGGTAAGTTTCTTTTACTTTTCTCTTTTTCTTTCTTTTGTTTTCTTGTTTTCTTATTCTTTTATTTTCTTTTTTATTCTTTATATTGCCTTGTTTTTCTTTTGTTATTCCCCTTAGATATTCTTTGCATGTCCCCTTCTCTTTCATCCTTTTCTTTTAATTAGTTCTTTTATTTTGTATATTTTATTATTTTCCCTTTTTCTTTCTATGATCTTTTTCTTCTTTCAATCCCTTTCTTTTCTTTAGTTAATAACTTTAGAAAATGCATATTAATTAGAACCTGATTTAATTAACTTGATAATCAACTTGCATTTGTTTGTTAATTAGAATATGATATAATTAACAACTTGGTAAATAATTTTGTTTGTTTAATCAATTAATCAACCCACCTTTTAATCAATCAATCTGAAACATGATAAAAGGCTCAAACTAAACAAACCCCCTTCGCAATAAGAACGAACTACGTGGATTTTGATTTCATTCAAAGGGATACGTAGGCATGTTTGTCTAAAGCATCAAATCCAATTAAAATAAACCTTCCTCTTCTTTCACCTTCTTCACATAGTTTAGGTTTTGTGTTTTCTTTTATATCTCTATTTAGTTACCTTTATTATTGATTTAGTTTGGGGAATGTATGACTTTCCTAGAACCCATAAGGGTTAGAGGAAGTATCCCCCTAATTTGATTTGAATTGTAAATTCAGTGTTTTCATTGCTTTTTTTATTTAATTATGTTATTGCTTTTATTGCTTTATTTTAATAATGTTTCATGCATATTTAATTGTTCATACATTTGTAACTATTCATGAAATCTATTTTTATGTCATTGTGTATTAAACTTGCCAAACCAATTAAAATGAATCTAAAACCTAGTCTCCGAATCCTTTTTGGTTTCGAGGCTAGTGATATTTTTTCCTTTGGGATATAATTGGAGTTATTAATGGGTTTTTACCTTATATTTTTCCAAATAAAAATAAAGTAAGGTGGCGATTCTAAAATATTTTTCAAAATCAACCAATCTGAACTCGAGTGTTCCATCATGAGTACAAACCCAAATGGGCATTTCGATCTCCTCTTGTGGATCGAACCGGTGCTCGGGCGAGGCCTCACACCACTTTAATTAATTAAACTCTCTTTGATTTTAATTAATTAATTTTATTTAGTCTCCACTCAATTTGGTTAATTAATCACTTTAATTAATTAATCATTTTAATTAATTAAAAATTAGATAATTAAGTAATCCATCCATCAAACTAATCTCTTTTAAGGATAATTTAATCCAATCCACCTCTCCGAAACGGAACTCCAATCCAGTAAAACCATCCACCCAAAACATATTTTAAAAAAAAAAGGTATAAACCCTTACCCTCACTCCAATCTAAAATCAAATCAATACAATCAAACTGATCAATCCATAAACCCTTCCACCTCACTGTGGAATGAACTACGTGGGTTTTGATCTCCATTCAATGGGGTACGTAGGCACGTTTGGAATCTAAATCCAAGTCTCAAATCCAAATCTTAATTGATCCCCTTCCCCTTTTACTTTTAATGTCAATTTATGCTTTCCTTGTAAATTTTAATTAATGCAATTAGTTAATTATTTTTGGAATTAAGGAGCGATTTGTGATTCTCCTAGAATCCATAAAGACTAGAGAGAACATTCTCCTTAACTTATGGATGTTTTTAATTACTTGCTTTTTACTTTTTCCATGCATTCATAATTATGCCATAATCAAGCACTTTAAATCGCAATTAATATTCATCATTCATGAAATCAATTTTCAAGTCAAATCAAACTTAGGAGGCAAATTTATATTATTTTTAAAAACCAAAAACTTAGTCCCCGAACTTAACTTGGTTCGAAGGCTAGTGACTTTATCCTTAGGTAAATTAATCAAAGATTAATGAATTGGAGTCAAATTGGGTTTTTTCCTTAATTTTCCCATTAAAAATAAATTAAGGTAGTGACTCACGAACCCTTTTAAAAAAATCAAATCAATTTTCTGAACTATAGACATTCCAATTGTAAGCACCAAAACTCGTACCTAAACTCCCTTAAAAATCGATCGCCTTTCCTTTAGGCAAACCCAAGTAAGGGGGGCGTTCGAGCGAGGTCTCATAGTTGGCGACTTCACTGGGGACTAGTTGCCACCCTTTTCAATAAAAGGAAAGAAAAAATAAGAGGATTACTATTTGGTTGGGATTTTTTCCAAAATAATTTTTCATTTGGCTCATTTAAAGTTTAATATGATTTTCATGCATCACTTTGCATAATAAAGGCTCCTTGCCTAAACCATAGTTACTTAGGAAAATTTTTGGATGGTGAGTAGCATTGGCTCAACAACTCTCTTTGAGTATGTTGGGAGATAACGAAAGCATTCCACCCGGCGATGAATCCCCGATCATTTCGGTGGTGTAACGAGCAATCTATACCGTTGGACCCATGCCAGGCTCTTTAACTCACATGTGGTTAGGTATATCGATGCTCTAGTGGGACAGGGACCCTTAAACCAAACAACCCTCTACCGTTGTGCATATAATTGCCTTAGCCTTGGACTTTAGGTTCCATGTACCTTAATAATCAAGACTTTTGTGAATATATCCATGAAACCTTTTTTACATGCATCATGACATCATTATGCATACATAACATAAGAAACTTGAGAATAGACCCGGTGAAGGGAATCCTTTTCCCGATATACCATTGCATCCGTTTATCCTTTTTTTTTTAGTGTAAATTCTTACCTTTCCTTCCCCTTTTCTTTTGAAGGTACCAATGGCCAATACCTTCGATCAAGATGCCATGAACACCTTTTTCGCCAGCCTCCTCAAGAAATAAGAGGAAACTTTCCAAATAGCACTCATCACCGCACTCAAAACTCAAGCCAATTCATTCACCAACGCTCTTAATACCTAATTTTCCAACTTCACTAATGTCCTCAACACCCAACACTAGTCCATCCTCAACTAGGTCAGGGAAATGACTAGCGCCACCACTGCTCTTGCTCGTACCAAGCCCACTTCAACCTAAGCAGGTACTAGCCTTACTCCTACTTTCACTCCTCCCATTATTGATCTGACTGATAAAGGAAAGGCTCTTGAAACCCCTACCTCTCCTACTTTGGACTTAAATGCCACTACCCCTACCCCCACTGCAAATCTTTTTCAAAGTGGGGACTTCTCTAGCTTTCCCGAAGCTAAAAAACTGATGGAAAAGTTTGAGGCCATGGAAAGAACTCTTAAGAACATCAAAAAGCACGAGGACGTGATAAATGTTGACTCCCTAGCTCTATTTCCAAATGCGCGGGTTTTGCCTAAATTTAAGATGCCAATCATGGATAAATTTAATGGCACCACATGCCCCAAAACTCATCTTAAGATGTACATGGGCACTATGAGACCTTTCGGAGTGGATGATGAACTCCTTGCTAAGTTATTCCAACAATATTTAACCAGAGTTGCAATCAAGTGGTTGTTAGATCTCGACCATAATCTTAAGAAAAGTTGGGATGACATATGCAACACATTTGTTAAACAATACCATTATAACATTAAGGTGGATGTCCGTAGAGATCTTGAAACCACTAAACAAGGACCAAGAGAATCCTTCACCATGTCACTTACGAGTGGAGGTCTAAAGCAGCACAAATGGTAAACCGCCCATTTTGAAGAAGAGCAAATTGACATCATTGTCAAAAATCTCCTCCCCCAATACCAGGTCCATATGCAAACTCAATATTTTTCAGATCTAGAGCTCTCATTGCCACTGCCTTTAAAATTAAGGATTTGATTCAATTCGGGCAGATTAAGGATGAATCCTCAAGCTCAAGGTATCACAGAAACACTAATTACACCCCCAATACCACTCAATCTACCACCTAAAAAGGAGGAGATGTAAATGACGTCTCTTATCATCACCTGATGAGGTTAGAGTCAAGAAGGACTTTTTCTGAACTGCGTATGCCTCTGAGCACTTTTTATAAGAAGGCCTTAGGGGCTCATCTCATAAAGCCTTTAAAGCCAAAGGCACCCCCCAATCCCTTGCCCAAGAATTACAATGCCAATGAACACTACGACTACCACCAAGGGTCAGGGCATAAAACTAAGGATTGCAAGGCCTTAAGGCATAGAATCCAAGGCCTCATCGATAATGGGGACATTAACACTCCCAAACTTAAGCCTAATATCACTACAAATCCTCTCCCAAAACACTAACCAAATGTCAACTTCATTCTTATGATGAACCTAAATTTGATCCTTTCTCCATGATCCACTTCACTTTGGATTATTGTTGTGTGCTAGATCTGAACGATTTCATTGATGCAATTACCCGGAGTGGGAGAATCCTTCTAGTACCGCCACAACCCATCGTGCCAAAAGAGACTATCCCATTGAACCATAATGTTCCTCCACTTGCTGAAAAGCTGAAAGCTCACAATGAGACTAAAGAAGATTCCATCCTAAAGCAGTTAAAGAAAACTCAGGCTAGTATCTCCATTTGGAGCCTCATTCAATCTTCTTACCCTCATCACCAAGCTCTTTGCAAGGCTTTGAATCAATGCTAGGCTCTTATTGACATCTCGCCTGAAACCCTTGTGGCTTCCCTGACAAGCACCACCAAATCCATGTCTATCTCCTTTAATGACCATGATATTCCACAAGGTAGGGAAAATCACAATCAGGCTCTGTACATCACTGTGATGACTAAGGGTAAGATTGTACCCATGATGTTGGTAGATAATGGGTCTACACTGAATGTATACCCACTAAAAGTGGCTAGCTGCCTGGGATTAAAGGATACAGATTTCACTCCGTCAGACCAAATTGTGAGAGCCTATGATAACACCAAAAGGGAAGTCTTGGGTGTTGCCACTCTGAATGTCACTATTGGACCTGTCATTATACTTATCTTTTTTCAAGTGATAGACGTCCCAACCTACTTTAAGCTCCTCTTTGGAAGGCCGTGGATCCACCAAGTTAAAGCTATTCCGTCCTCTCTCCACCAAAATTTGAAATTTCCCTATAGTACAAGTATCATAACAGTCATAACTAATGTACATGGGAAGAAATCGAGTTTGTGAAGTTCAATTTTGTGACCCACTCTGTGGGCTTATCCTTTGATGTAACCCATGATGATGGGAACTTTATAAGCAATAAAAAGTTTGAGTTTTCCATTTACTTTCTTGAGTCTCTATGTTCTGCTTCATCTGATTCATCCTTAAATAAGGCATCTGAAAAAGAAAACAAAAAAGAAATAAAAAATGAAAAGGCAAAGAATCAATCAATTGTGGCACAAAGGAAAAGCCCAAAATCACATACATTGCATCTGCATATCATGATACACAGGCATTGATCGAAAAAGTTAGTCAGTTCTTGGACTATTTTGCATGGGAACCTAAAGATATGGTGGGGGTAGATCTAAGTATCGCGGTTCAAAATATCCCAACCTACGAACACATGAAGCCTGTTAAGTAGAAGCTGCGCAAAATGAAGGCAGAATGGTCTTTGAAGATAAAAAAAAGAGGTAACCAAGCTGTTAGATAATCATTTCATCGAGCCAATCACTTACCCCTCATGGTTAGCTAATATAGTATCTTTCCCCAAGAAAGAAGGAAAGGTTTGAGTATGTGTCGATTATAGAGATCTCAACAAGGCTTGCTCGAAGGATGACTTTCCGTTGCCTCACATTGACTTATTAGTAGACCGTATGGCAGGGGCATCAATGGTCTCCTTGACCGATCTCTATGCGGGCTACAATTAAGTTCAGGTATACCCTCATGACAAGGAAAAGACATCTTTCAGAAAAGAATGGGGCACCTACTATTATCGGGTCATGCCTTTTGGTTTGAAGAATGCCGGGGCAACATACTAGAGAATGGCAACTACCATCTTCCATGACATGATGCACAAAGATGTCGAAGTATACGTGGATGACATAATGGTGAAATTTGAGACCCCCGAAGTGTATCTAGAAGCCTTAGAAAGATTTTTCTTGAGACTCACATGGTACAACCTCAAGTTGAACCCAGCCAAATATGTCTTCGGTGCCTCGTCAAACGTGTTCCTTGGACACCTAGTAAGCCAATGAGGCGTAGAAATGGATCCTACCAAGTCAAAGGCAATCATAGAAATTACACCTCCTAAAACTATGAAGGAGATCAGAGGCTTCCTGGGTCGTATGTAGTATATCAGTCGTTTCATTGTATAACTGGCTGATGTCTGCAGATCAGTTTTTAAACTACTAAGAAAAGGAGCCTCTAAGAAGTGGAATGAGGAATGCCAAAAAGCCATTGATAGAATCAAAGAATACCTACTGATCCGCCTGTGCTTCAGTCCCCAAGGCCAAGTCAGCCTTTATAGCTCTATTTATCTTTTACTCTAGAAGCTATAGGTGCAATGCTTGCTCAAAATATCCCAGACTCTTACAAGGAAAATGCCATCTCTTACCTAAGCAAACGTATGTTGGCTTATGAGCTCAACTACAATCAGATTGAGCAACTATGCTTAGCTTTGGTATGGGTATGCCACAAACTCCAGCATTACCTATGCTCATACACAACCCATATGCTAGCTGAAAGGAGCCTTTTGAAATTCCTTATGGAGAGGCCAGTTCTTGACAGAAAAATGGCACGATGGATGGCAATATTTGCAGCATTCAACCTTAAGTATGTTCTGAGAAAAGTAGTAAAAGGAAGCATAATCGCT
>CATKHJ010712230.1:0-11868 GCA_949750685.1 Vernicia montana
AAATTAGGAGATCTAGAAACCCATTTGGTAAATCATTTTCCACATAATCAACACTTCTCAATTCAAGTTACAAATCATCTTCAAGATGAAATTAATCAAAGAAAATTCTTGTTTCTTGAAACCCATTTCATTATTATCAAAGAAAGAAAAAGAATTTCAAATCAACACAATAACCACCATACAAATTGAAAAGAAACTCAAGATCTTAGATCATTACCTTAAGATCTTCACTTTTGATGGTGACTTTCTCTTGATCAATCATAAAAAGAATAAGAGAAGAAGAAAATTTGAGAGAACTTTTGAGAGAAAAATTTGTGTTCTTGCCTTAGAGAAAATTAAGAAGATGAAGAAATGATTTTGTTTTGGTCTTCAAATCCAAAAGATGATGGCCAAATTCATTTTAAATCCTTAAACTCAATTCCATTTACAAAGAAAGGTGATACATTTTGACTAGGTTTAATGAACCATGCAAAACATAATAAACCAATTTTCTTACAATCACAATTCCAGCACAATTAATTACCATAATGGTCCATATACTATTCGCTATTCACAAATCATGGCAAAGGCCAATCATCTTTTAATTACTTTCAATGCTATCCATATTCATTTTAATCACATATACTCATTCATAAACACATATACTCATTACTCATGGAATTTAATCACAAATTCAATGACTCACTTCTCATGCAATCACATTCAATTCACATTTCAATTTATCAAGCATTCAATTAAGTCTATATTTACATAAAAATGTTTCTTTAAGGTCTAGGGTATTACAGTCGTTAAATCTGGAGATAGCCAATTTGTCGTAGCACGTTAGCGACGCATTTATAGTGTCGCTTATTATAGCGACACCTTTTGGCATCGCTACCGCATCGCAATTTATTTGTATATTTTTTTTTGTTAATATTAATGCATTAGATATATTAAAATAAATAATCACTAAATAAAATTATAATAATAATTTTGTAAATTAGTAAATAAAATTAATAATAAAATAACATTGTAAAATAATGTACATTATTATACAAAAAATCTACAAACTAAAATAATCAATTATTCACGAAACAAATGAAAAAAAAAAAAAAAGATAGCAACTATGAAGTATGTGCAAGACAAGTACCTAAAAAATATTTATCAAATGTTCTAAAAAATATACTACTGTGGGGGTGGGGGTTGAACGAACAAATCATCAATATTAAGAGTAGATACGACTTGATCTCGCGTGCTGTGCAAAAGACCGCGCACTAACTCTTGCATCTGGTACATTATTCGCCAGTCTCACTCATCCTGCTGCCGGATTTGCTTCTCCTCCTTCTGAAGGCGCTCCTTAAATATCTACTCTATCTCCTCCCTAATTTGTGCACGGAGGGTCTCTGGATCAACAAAGGAGCTGACCGTGGCTATAGATAGGGAATCAGGCCTAGAAAAGTACAAAGAAGCCTTCCTACCGAGACCAAATACCCTCCAATCACCCAGTTGTTCCCTAACTGCCTTGAGATACACTCACCTTTGTGTGTGGGGTGAAGGAGTTGTATTCTCTCCATCTTCAGATTGCTGGGACGTTTGAGCCATAAGTTGATCAACACGTTCCTATAGTAAGAAACAATTTAAAAGTTAATAAATTATTATAGAATGCTTAGCATTAATGAAAATATGAAATATATTACTCAATTAATAATAAAGCTTCTTACAGCAACTTTTTTGGAATGTTCATCTACCCAGCCACCACCCTTCTTCATATGTATGTGCTTGAACATCTCTATCTCTCCGGGATAACGGCCAAGCTTCGCAGTCTGAAAAAAAAAATGAATTCAATTTTAATTGACAAAAAATAATATTTAAAACGGGATATCATCAATCTTCTTATATGCTTGTTGTGGGAAATGGAGCCACCTATATGGCGAAAGGGACGGGTTCCCAGACCAGCTTTCTCCGATAACCGGTTAGAGCTTGCAATCTGGAATTTTTTTTTTATATTCTTCGGTATTCCAATTCTTCTGCCAATATTCCTATATGACCTTTGTAACATGAGGCGAGCGACCTTTCCCAGAAGTCCAGCATTTGTACAGCATGTCAGCGTAGCAGTTTGCGGCCAGCGCCTCAAATGTCTTCCTAACAATGTCTATCATTACCAGATCCCAATCATAATATTTATGTTAAAAAAAATTAAAAAAAAAGTATAAAATACAATGTTTGTTATTATGAAATGCAAAATTATTTCAAACAATAATAATTCTATTGAATTGTCGGCAAAGTTTTCCTTGTAACTTGAATAAACCCCCCTGTAAAAAACAAACACATTCTATATTCCAATATGCAATTGTAGTCATAATATTCAGAAGAACTTCTCAATCAAAAGCAACATTATTAATTCAAACCCAACCTAAGATAAAGCAATAACTTATAATTCATATGTTCAAGCATTATTAAGTATAGGGGATGATAAAATATACCTTGAACTCCCTAAAATAATCATCACGTTCTTTTTGGGTTACATGCTTCCATGCATAACCCTTCTTTGAAACACACTACTTGAATATGCTAGTGATTTAGGAAGCAATGGAGTGGGACTCAACGAACATATATATATAGATATAAATACTGTAGTGTTAAAAATACCATTACAGTAAATAAACAATAATGATACTTACTTTCCATTCTCAATCTTGATCCTCTTCTACACTATGGAAGAAATGCTTTCGGCCTCTAACAGAATAGTAGAGGCATATGAAGGATCCTCTGTACGATCAAAAAAATCGACGGCCGGTATAGGTCTCACGGGGGTCATCGATCCTGATGGAGCACTTGTGGGATGCTGTACTGGCACTGAAGATGTAGATGGTGTCTCCGATGCCAGTAAGGGAGCACCTATGGGATTTTGGACTGGCAATGAAGTCGAAGGCATAGAGGTGGAACGACCTCTAGCATAACCCCGTCCACGTGCTCCCGATCGTCCTCTCATCTTGAAAATTTTGAAAAGACGACAAATGAAATTGAAAAATATCAGTATATTTCAATTTAAGCTATGAACACAACATAATTTAAGGAAAATAAAAGAATTTAATAAAAATTGATGCATTTAATTTATTAATAAAAATAATATTACTTTATAAACCTCTAATCAGTGTCACTAGTGTCCTCAAGGTCCAGTTCTTCATCTGATGACGTATTCGATTGTGTTTCTAGTTTTGGTTTGTCATCAGAAACTTAATCATCCTTTTTAATTTCTATTACATCACCTGTAGGATCATTCAATGATGATATCAGTGTGTTTTCATCTCTATCTGCGACGGCGTGGATTTCAAATTCGTCCTCTTGGAATGGCCGGAATTCACGTGCAACTGAAGTATTAGAAGAGCTTTTCAGTAAATCAATGACACCTTTTGGTCTGATTTTGGTAATGACGTACCAATCCTGCTTGTTACTCCGCAAACTGGGGTACGTGCAATAATACACTTGAGCAGTTTGTGAGGCAAGGACAAAAGGTTCATATGCCTTAAATCTCCATCTACGGTTGACTTCTACTAATTTGTACTTCATGGGAACCTTCGTCCCAACGTTTGGTGTTGGATCAAACCATCCACACTTGAAAAGTATTATGCGTTTGATAGGCCAATTAGGATACTCCACCTGCACAACTTCAATCAACCTACCCTAATAATCATTTTCGCAATCATTGTAGGTTGATCCTTTAGTGCACACTCCACTATTCATAGACCTTCTTACGGAACTAACACCTTCGATTTGGAACTTATACCCATTCACCATATATCCCAGGTATGTTGTAACACGTGTCAATGGGCCTTTGGCATAGTCTTTTATGAAATCATTATCGACATTATTATTTTTGTGTGCTTGTATGGTAGAAATTTTGATCATAAGGGTTCGTTACAACTTATATTACAATTTGACTACTTTGGCAAAAGACAAACATATTTGTTGAACCATTTAGCAAATTTAGTTTCAAGTTTCCTATCCATTTCCTCATTAATCCTATCCACTTCCTCATCATTCCTATCCACTTCCTCATCAGAAATGTTGGGTGAACTTTGCCTTAATATGTCAGTGTAAATCCGATATATTAAGATCGATAAATATATTAGACAATTATATTAGCGTAATTATGAACAAGTATTTCATGTCTTGTTTGATGAAGGTATCCACTTCAGTGCAATTAAGCATAATATAATTATGAGCAGCCTTGTATTCATCCCGAAACATGAATATCATTTTTGATCGTCCAAAAGCTCAACCCGGATATATGAAAATGGATAGGTATCTTTCATCTTCATGTCTTTCATCCAACCCACTATCATCATGACGTGGAACATTTCGATTCCTAATTTGTACATGGTCCTCGAAGTAGTGAGAACAAAATGTTGAGGCTTCTTAACCACATAAGCATTGCTTATTAATCCTTCAACGTGAGCCTTATTCCTCACATTGTTTTTCAACTTTCTAAGATACCTAATACAATTCACAATATTCAATTTCAATGATTGATATCTTTCATACATTTAAAATAGATCTATGTAAAAATTTACCTTTCAAATGGATACATCCATCGGTATTGAGCTGGTTCGGCTATCCTTGCTTCATATGGTAAGTGGATCGGGAGATGTTCCATTGAATTGAAAAAACTTGGTGGGAAAATACGCTCAAATTTATAGAGAATTATTAGAATCTCTTCCTCAGTCAGGCCATATCTTTATTTCATATAATCGTTGCGGTTAGATTTTTGAAAAACAAACTTAGTTTCGTGACTGCTTTCCACACATGTTGAGGCAGTAATTCACATAATGCAATCAGTACTAACCTCTACATAAACACGTGGCAATGGTGACTCTTCATACCAAACAACTTTAGCTTATGCATGTCAACACATCTGCCCATGTTTGATGCATTTCCGTCTGGGAATTTTAGATTTTTCACCCACTCACACAACACTAACTTTGACTTTTTATCAAGAGTGTATCACACTTTTAGATATTTACCCATGACATTTGACCTTTCAAGCCCCGGGCGCTGACAATAATCATTCAACTCTTGTCTAGATTTTGTTGTGTCTTTTGTCTTTCCAACTACATTCATCATAGTGTTGAACATATATTTGAAAAAAATCTTCTCAATATGCATCACATCAAGGTTGTGCCTAATTAGATTGGTACTCCAGTAAAGCAAATCCCAAAATATGCTCAGTTTCTTCCAACCATAAATTTTACTAATTGGAACATTGATTTTCACTGCACCTTCTTCTGTTACCTTATTGTGTCCTAAATGTTCTATAATGTTCAGTAACTCCATTCCATACATTATTGGAAGTGCATCTTTCGTCACTACCTGATTCTTAGGGAATCGATATTATTCCTTATAAAAGGATGGTCTTGTAGCAAGAACTTTCTGTGATTATCAAACTAGGATTACTTACCACTTTTGGACAATGTAAATGCGTCCAAGTCATCCATACAATTAGGACACGCTAATCATCTAGCAGTGCTCCAACCAGACAGCATTGAAAAAGGCAAAAAGTCATTGATTGTCCACATTAGCGCCATTCACATTTGAAAATTCTGCTACCTGGATATGTCATATGCCTGAATCCCCACCTCTCACAACATCTTTAACTCTAATATCAGTGGTTGCAAGAAAACATCTAACTTCTCTTTAGGGTTCCTAAAACATGGTATCAGTACTGTAAGAAACATCAAAGCCTCCTTCATGCACATCCAAGGAGGAAGATTATAGATGGTCAGTGATTGGCCATGATGAGTATTGTTGGCCTGATTGACCGAAAGGTTAAAAACTATTAGTGCATAACCCAAGTCTAACATTTTTGATTTCTGATGAAAAACTGGATGTAAGTCATTGAAATGCTTCCAAGCAATAAAATGACGCATAACACCATCTTTAACCTTATGCTTTGCACACCACAGCATGTCATTAGCTAAAGCATTCAATGCATACAATCTAAGCAACTGCAGTCTCAAAGGAAAATACAACATCGTCTTAACCGGTACAAGAGTCCTTCTACTCGTATTACCATCATATTCTCGTGATCGCATGTACCATTGAACGCCACATACCTTACAACAGGTCAATTCTGAATCTTCATCCCAGTATATCATGTAACAATTATACAGCTGTCAATCTTTTCAACTGATAGGCCAAGCCCTCACGTCATCCTTTTGGTCATATAAAATTTATTAGGGACAAATTTATCGTCTGGAATGACCTCTTTAATTATTGACGTGACTGCATCGAATGCCCTTTCAGACAAGTTATGTTTGGACTTTACATTCAACAATCGAGCTAGGAGAGAGAACTACGAATGCTTCTTACAACCAGGCCACAATTTCTGATTCACAACATTGAGCATATCATAAAACTTCTGCACCTCCAAATTCAGTGGATCTTCCATTACATCTGGATACAGAATGAAAATAGGCCCACCCGCATCCATCACTATAGCCTCATATGCATTTTCATATCTAGTTAAAAAATCTTCATCAACCCCAATATTGTGATTTGGTTCCCTAGAAAACTCCATCTCCCTATGTCTTGTCCATACATAATAACTTGACACAAATCCATTTATGAGGAGATGGAATTTCACAGTGTCAACTTTCCAGTATGCTTTGTTCTGGCATTTTCTAAGAGTACATGGACACTTAATCTTTTGTCCATCTATGCACTCTCAAGCGAAATCAATAAATTCTTCCAACCCTCGTACAAAATCAGGGTTAAAAAGCCCTGTTTTCAGCCTAACATACATCCATGATAGATTCGTATTCATTTTTTTGACCTCAGTTTTAAGGGACAAATAATAATGGTTTACTAATATTAGATTGCAGGTTTTAAACAATACTATAGTCCAAGGGAAAAATATGATAGAGTATAAATGACGGTTAAGATGCATGAACATGGCATAATTATGAATGCATAGAGAATAAAGAGCAAATAATTAAACATCCATAAGTAAAGGAGAGTATTTCCTCTAGCCTTTATAAGTACTAGGGAAGTCATAAGGTCGCTCTTTTACTCCAAAATAATTGACTTAATTATAACAGAATTAAATACAAATATTTACAAAATATAGGGGAAAGGGATTGACCTGAGACTTGGAGTTAAATTCCAAGTGTGCCTATGTACCTCATTGGATTGGGATCAAAACCCGCGTAGTTCATTCCACTGTGATGTGAAGGGGTTTAAGGATTGATCTAATTGATTTTATTTAATTTGGAGGGATTTTGGAGTTGGTGGGAGAAGATGTTGTACCTTCTCTTGGGAGATTATTTAAGGATTGATCTAATTGATTTGATTTGATTCGGAGGGGGGGGGGGGGGAGGATTTAGGAGTTAGTGAGAGAAGATGATGTACCTTCTCTTTAGGAGATTTTGTGTGGATGGAGTATTTTTCCTGACCGAAGTTCTGTTTTACCGGTCTCGGAATTCAGGAATCCTACTCAAGGAGAGTGGATTAAATGAGATTAACCCAAGGAGGATTAATTTAATTGATTAATTACTCAAGGAGAGTAATTAATTAATTAATTAACTAAGTGGATTAATTAATTAATTCAAAGTGATTATTTATCTAAAAAAAGATTAATTAATTAATTAAAATGATTAATTAATTAAATAATTAATATGATTAATTAACCTAAAATTAATTAAAATCAAGGAGAAATTAATTAATTTAGGAGCTATTCAAAAAGAGTATGAGAGACTAATTAAAGAGAGAGAGCAAATGGATAGTCATCTACAATTGCTCTTGGGGTGTCTTGAAATGGTGGGGGAAGAGGCCTATTTATAGGAAAAATGAGGTGAGGGTATTTTGGGGAAAGAAAATGTGAAAAGACCAAAAGGATGGGGGTCAAAAGGGCTAAAAATCGGGCTGAAAAGGGGTAAAAATAGAATTTCAGAACACAGAAGGGACCATCCGCTAGGACAAGTAGCTCCTAATCTCGGTGGCTGCCGAGGAGGATGGCGGCTCCTCCAGGCCAATAGGCGAATCTGTCGACCAACCCGATGGCTACTGACGCGTGTGAGTGCGGACACGCAAGGGAGATAGCAGTGGCTGTCGGCCTTCTGGCACATCTGTCGAACTATCTCGTGGCCACCGCCATTATTGCCGGCGAATCTGCGTAGTCAGGTGGCGAATATGCATGCTATCCTGGCAGACGTCCACGTGGCAACCTTGATTTTTGAGTTTTTAGGCTTCCGGATCAGTTTTCAGGGCTTCCAGGTTAGTTTTCGAGGCTTTTGGGATTCTGAAAAACTACCGGTCAATGTCGATGGATTTGAAATTAATTATCAGATAGTTTGATAGTTAGTTTTAAAAAAAAATCAGTCAATTTCAGAAATATAAGTATCCTTGTAGCATTATGCCTAAAAACCTATTTTTTTCGAGGGGGAAGCCCCCCTGCCCGCTAACCGGCTAGTGGGACCGCCGTATGCATAGCGCACTAATCTTAATAGGTGTCAAGCTACGACCGCATCATGAGAGTGCAAAATTAAGAGTTCACATTACTCAAACATTTCTCCACAATTAAAAAATTTTACTTTGATTTTTTCCATTCCATTATATACACAATGGACCTGTTAGAGATTTTATTTTTATATTATAAATCTCTCTTAACTATTCATTCAAAATCCAAACTTGAGATTTTCTTTTAAATATTTCAAGTTTTTATGATTGAAATTCTTTTATAGGACAAAAATTAAATAAAAATTTATTAAAAAACAGAAGCATTAAACTACTAACACAACGAGGTAAAAAATAATTAAGTAATTATATTATATTGATAAAATTTAAAATCTAATTTATATTTCTACATAATTAAATAATTAGAAAGAGTAGTTTAAAAATGAATGCATCACGGTAATACTTGGTGGATATTTATTGTATATAACGGGTAGGTGCGAGGATTTTTAACTAAATGTTATTAATTTTTTAATAGTCAACTATTTTCTCAAAATAAAAAAAAAAAAAACAGAATATTAAAAAAATGAAACAAAAATACCATCATATACATATACGAACGAAAATCAATAGAGAAATAATAAAAAAAAATACGTAACATGCATTAAGAAAAATCAAATTAAAAAAATAAAAAATAAAATTTTCAGTACCTGAAAGTAAATCGAAGACCTAAGCAGTGGCCGAGGAAAATCAACAGAAGAGGACCGACAAACAATGGTGAACCAAGCAGCGGCCGAGGAAAACTTCTCAAGGCAATGCCTAAACAGAGAATGGCGCAGAGAACAGAGAAGGGAAGGAAGGAGAAGGTGAAAGAGAAAGGCGATATAATTTTCTTTTAACCTAACTTAGCGACTAAGGCTGAATTCATTAAGTGAAACGACGTGAATCTTACTATTTCAGTAACGCAATCATAGCAACGCAGTATATGGCGTCGCTAACATTTATAAGGCTTCGCCATATCTCTCCCCCAATTTGGAGGGAACTTGGTGCCAAATTTAGTGACGCATTTTAGATGCGTCTCTAAATAACGAAGTCATTGGCATCACTACGTTGACACAACAATTAACGCCAAATTTTGGTGACACAGATAACGATGACGTTTTTGCGTCATTATTTATTGCATCGTACTAGCTTGCTAATGACGTCACCGCAACAACAATATCAATTTCGTTTCTTTCGCGTCACTATAGCGTCGCTAATTAGTGACACTAGATATGCGTCACAATATTGCGTCGCTCTTTTGATTATTTCTTGTAGTGCTTGGTGTGGTTTCCTATAGAAAGAACATTGAGGGTATGGATTCCTCAGAGGAATCAAACCTATTGTACCGAGGCTCATCTGTGAAATAGATCGAGAAGGATTTAGGCCTCTCCCCACTTACCCTCAAGAACCAGTTTGTGAGGTCGATTGGTAAGAAATGTCCATGCTCCTAGTTCCACTGTTATCTCGACCCAATCTGGGTGCATTTCCTACTTGAGCCTTCTTCTGTTGTTCCCTAACTGCTTTAGCTTCCAATTCCTTTTTTCAATCATCTAGGCCTTATCCACTATTTTGGAGGAGTCAAACTAATGAGCAGCTAATATCTTATATAAAAGTGCGATTAATCCCCTTCGAAAGCGTTGGATCCAAGATGCTTCATTAGGTACAACAATTGGGGAGGACTTGCTTAATTGTCTAAACTTTTTCGCATAGTCAGTTATAGTCATATTAGATGTTTGAGTCAGCCTTTCAAATTCTCTTGCTCTTTCCTCCCTAACACTTTCTGGTAAAAATTCATTTATCACCATCTCGTTAAATCTCTCCCAAGTGATGTCTTCATCATCCTGAAGCAATCCAGTTATGCTTCGTCTGAACCAATCTCTAGCATCATTCTTCATAAGATTCCACTGCCCTTTTATTTTGTATCCTTAATATATGTGCCTTATCTTCCATCTCTTCAAGGAACTCTGTGGAGTCTACATCTCCCTTATATTTTGAAGGCTTAAGCTTCAGGAATTTCTCAAAAAAAGTTTCCTCCACTTAGGGTACATCCTGGGGTTAACGAGGAGCAACTAGAGGAGCAGCTGGTATCCCAGGGTCAACAGGAGTATGAGGAACTGGTTGTTGTTGCATAAGTATTCCGCTAGTATCTCATAGTTTCGCTAGATTTGTTCTAATGTTTATGCCATATCGGCCTTGTTAGCTAGGGGTGCAGGTGAAGGAACTATATTTTCCCCTGCCATTTCAGCTGAATGCTCATCAAGAAGAGCATTTCATCTAGGACGACCTTGTCCTCTACCATGTTCATGTCGAGGAGGCATCTAATTATAAATTAAACGAGAGTAAACAGCTAAAATACGTAACATAATGGTACACTGATCTATATCCAAAGAAGACAAAAAATGATGAGAAAGAATCATATTGCTCCGTAGCCCTCTACACATACTTATCTCAACTAGGACCCATAAAGACTTTTATCAATAATTCAACTCTAATCAAAACCTAGTCTCTGATACCACTTTTATTATGACCTAATTCTCAGAGTTGCGATAGTCCTTGGGCATGGGTAAGTTTAAGACCACTGAAGACTCGTAAAACCTCTTCACACAATAAAATTGAAAATATACTGTAAAAGAACTAACAAAATATGCATAATCACAAAAGTCCTAAAATTTTACCATAAACTTTTACTTAGTTTCATACATCATTTTAAACCAAAACAACAGAGCTTCTACAATAAGCTAATATACAAAAAAAATGATAATTGTTCTTAGAGATAAATACATTTATGTAGCTTCAAAGAAGAAGGAAATTTTGAAGCTCAGCTTCCTCTGCCTAAGACCTCTTCAACTTGTTCACCTAAAACCACAAACGAGTGGGTAAGTTGTTAACTCAATAAGTTAATAAAATGCATAATGTGAAGGAAACTATTAGGAACGGTAGTTTACTTATAGATATAACTAGGGTGCAATATTCAATCAGGGTAATAAGATGAAACAATCATGCCGAGGAAGAGCAGGCACTAAAGTACTATCCGTCATAATAGAACAACATCATATCCATTGGTAGAACATGGGTGGGACTGCACCTCAAACCCTTTGAACCTCCACAATCCATCAGGGCAGTAACTTCTCCCTGCTTCTGTGAACCCTTAATTTTGCACCCTCCGGTATGTATTTAGACCTTAAAGGCACCTAGGCTCGGTAAACAGACCTCCGGAAACCAAATCGCCAAAGATCGCTAAAAGCCCGAAAACCGAGAATCCGAGCTTCGGGACCCGAGACCTTCCCATTTGACCTCTAATTCATTCTCATATCATCTGGGATTGAATAACGAGAAAAACGCAACTGGAATCCCCAAAAACGGAGTTGAAACGAGCCAAAACGGGTCGAAAAACCACCG